>CM077086.1:63123025-63396163 GCA_039513925.1 Platanthera zijinensis
ACTGACTTGTCTCGATACTGCTGACTGACTTGTCTCGACACAGCTGTCTCAACACTTTTGTCTCGACACTGTTAATAGACTTATCTCGATGCAGCTGTCTCGACACTTTTTCTCGACACTGCTGACAGACTTGTCTCGACACATTTCCTCAAGCTTTCACCCTACACCTGGCATTGAGTGAGCTTGCTTCACTCAATGCCTGTGTCTTAGGCAAATTCCTGCCTATTCACAAGCTTACTTGGTGTCCACCTGCATGCATAAACTCAAACACACATTAAATACAACTTGCATGTGTGTCATTGACTTGTTTGACTTCTTACAAATTTGGGCCATATGGATCAATGGACACAACAATCTCCCCTATTTGAAGAAGTCAAAACCCTTATTCAAATGTTCACATTTCTTAGTCAATGTCACACATCACCTATGTAGCAATAAAATGAACTACTATAACAGAATAGATCTAGAAAGATTACCACATTTCTTGCCTGTTTGGTGAGCATCACTTGCTCCCCCTATTTTGCGGCAAGTTGTGTGATACCACTTGAATGCTGTATGGGAGCATTTTTTCTCCCTTGAATCTGATATCACTTGATCAGAGTAGCATTCCATTCTCCCCTGGATTTGACACCACTTGATCACACTTAATGATGCTACACTTGATCAATCTTTGAAGGCCTTTGATACCACTTGAGTTTCTTCTTTCTGAATTTCTTCTTTCTGATACCACTTAAATTTCCTCTTTCTTGATCCATCTATGAAATTCTTCTTTCTATCCCCCTTTTTGAATTCTGAAGAATAGTCAGGGAAGATTTGGCTTGAATTTCTCCCCCTTTCTATTTGTAGTTGATCCCCATGGTACAAATGCTAGCAACCTCTTTATATAAGGATGATTCTGCTCCTACAGCTGCTGGACATGCTCCCCCTCAATAGGAGCCACTATTCCCATCAATTTGTTGATGTTCACTTGGATCTTCTTACCACCCAAAGTCTTCGTCTCCTGCAAGAAAAATATATCCTGCACCAAAAATTTATTTATAGGGAGTGACTGAAGCTATACTATGTTCAACATACCCAACTCAAACTTGAAGGTGTTGAAATTTGCTTCATTTAGTGGCTTAGTGAAGATGTCAGCCACTTGCTTGTCTTTGGGGACAAACTCAAGACTGATATCTTCCTTTTCCACATGCTCCCTAACAAAATGATATCTAATTTTTATATGCTTAGTCCTACTGTGCGAGACAAGATTCCTAACAATAGCTAGCAATAGTAGAATCACAATAAAGAGGGGTTCTACTTACCTAGAGGTCATAATCCTAGAGCTGATGTTGAATCCATGACAACTGAGAACTGCAGCTACCTGCTGAAATATACTCTGACTCTGTATTTGAAATAACAACACTTGTTTGCTTCTTGCTACTCTAAGACACTAGTCTTTCTCCTAAGAGCTGACAGGTGCCTGTAGTGCTTTTTCTATCCTCTTTTCATCCTACAAAATCTGCATCTGAATACCCTGTTAGTTCAAAATCCCTATTTCTAGGATACCATAGGCCAATATCTGGTGTGCCCTTAAGATATCTCAAGATCCTCTTTACAATAGAGTAGTGAGATTCTTTAGAGCAGGCCTGGTACCTAGCACAGACACATGTAACATATATAATGTCAGGCCTACTTGCAGTGAGGTATAGGAGGGAGCTAATTATTCCTCTATACAAAGTTTCAACAACAGGTTTCCCTGCTTCATCTTTGTTTAAAGGCATACTTGTCCCCATGAGAGTTTTCATGGTGGAGGCATTCTCCATTCCATATTTCTTAATCAATTCCATGGTGAACTTGGACTGGGATATGGACAAGCCATCATCAATCTGTCTAACTTGGAGACCTAAGAAGAACTTGAGCTCACCGATACTACTCATCTCAAACTTCCCTTGTATAAGTTTAGCAAACTTCTTGCAAAGGTTTACATCAGTAGATCCAAAGATAATGTCATCAACATATATCTAGACTAGGATGATCTTGCCCTTAGATTCCCCTAGGAATAGGGTCTTGTCTATTTTCCCCCTTAAGGATTTGTTCTCAATGAGGAAACTAGACAAGATATCATACCATGCTCTAGGGGCTTGCTTAAACCCATATAGAGCTTTCCTAAGCCTATAAACAAAATTAGGAGAGTGAGGATGAAAAAAACTGTTGGTTAATCTATATATACTTCCTCTTTTAAGTCCCTATTCAGGAAGGTTGACTTCACATCCATCTGGTAGACTTTGAATCCTTGATAGGCAGCAAATGCAAGAAAGAGTTTTATTGCTTCCAATCTGGCTACTGGGACAAATGTATGGTCAAAATCTATTCCATCTTCTTGTCTGTATCCTTTAGCCACCAGTCTAGCCTTGTTCTTGACAATAATGTCATTCCCATCTAACTTGTTCGTGTAGATCCACTTAGTCCATATGACATTTTGTCCATATGGTCTAGGAACCAACTTCCATACCTTACACCTCTTAAATTAGTCAATCTCTTCTTGCATAGCTATAATCCAGAGCTGGTCTTTGATTGCCTCTTCAAACTTCTTGGGCTCTTCTTGAGACAGAAAGCTTGAGTAGAGAGTTGTGTTGATACTCTTGCTTCTGGTCTGGACTCCATAGATTGCATCACCAATGATTTGGTGGGCTGGATGGTCCCTCAAATTACTTATAACTGGAGTCAATCTAACTTCAGCTAGCTATTCTTCATTGTCTTCAGCTGGCTATTCTTCATCCTCAACTTGTGAGTCTTGAGCTCCTTCTTGACAGCACACATCTTTTCTCTTATCTTGGACTATTGGAGCATCTTCCTTGATGGTAAGCTTGTCCATCACCTGCTCTATGCCTGTAGAACTAGAAGAGGAGCTAGACAGCTCACAGTTAATCATGTTTGACTCATCAAAAACAACATGGACTGACTCTTCTACAACTTGACTTGTCAATTTGTAGATCCTATATGCCCTACCGTTGTTGCTGTACCCAACAAAGATCCCTTCATAGGACTTGGCAGCAAATATAGTCATATAGGAATTTCTATTGTTCAGGACATATCACTTACTACCAAAAATCCTGAAGTAGGACACGTTTGGTTTTTTTCCTTTCAAGATCTCATAGGGAGTCTTATTGTGGCTTTTGGTGATAGAAGCCCAGTTAAGGACATGACATGCAGTGTTAATTGCCTCAGCCAAGAAATATTCTGGGAGAGATGTGTCACTTAACAAGGTCCTACCAGCCTCTATGAGGGTTCTATTTTTCCTCTCAGCAATTTCATTTTGTCGGGGTGTTCTAGGAGAGGATAATTCCTGGTGAATCTCTTGCTTTTCATAGAAGCTTGTCATGCTAGCAAACTGAAATTAAGTCCCATGGTCACTTCTGATTATGACCACAACACTATCAAGTTCATTCTGTATTTGCTTAACAAAAGTCTTGAAGACTTCAAGGGTTTCATCCTTTCTCTTAAGGAAGAAAACCTAAGCAAACCTAGAAAATTCATCAACAACCACAAGGGTATAGACTTTCCTACCTAGACTTTGAACTAGCATAAGACCAAATAAGTCCATATGTAGGAGGTATAAGCACCTCACTGAATCTTTGTCCCCAATGCTCTTGAAGGAGATCTTAGTCTGTTTACCCTTTTGGCATACAGAGCAAATATCCTCCTTAGTGCATTTCAACTTGGGGCCATTTATGACTAACTCGTTACTAAAGAGTTTGCATATGGTATTGTAGTTCAGATGAGCTAGCCTCTTGTGTCATTGGACACAATATGAGGCTTTCTCATCTGCAACTAGGCATATGGGAGAGTCCTTACTTTCACAATAAAAATTTAGACAATAGATATTTCCTCTCATAGTGTCTGTCAAGATGACCTCTTGGTCACTTGACCTCCTAATTTGGCACTCATCCTTGAGGAAAGAAATGTCATAGCCAAGATCATATAGTTGGCTTATGCTTATTAGGTTGTGTTGTAACCCTTTCACATAAGCTACTTGTGTGATAGTGATTATGTCATTTGATATCTTACCATACCCTTTGGTCACTCCCTTTTCTGAACCACCAAGGATGACTTTGGGTCTATTCTTTACTAGAGTGTACTCCTTCAGCATGCTCTTTGTTCCAGTCATGTGCCTGGAACACCCACTGACCAAGTACCATTTAGGGGAATGGCCACTTGGACTAACCTGCAAAGCATAAATCAGTTAACTTTAGGACCCCAATTCTTATTGGGTCCTAGGTGCATGTTAATCTGATAATAAACATGCCTACTACAGCTCTTCTGACAGGTAAGATCTCTCTTGCTCTTGGCACACTTGCATTATGCCATCAATCTATAGCATAGTGGCCCACTTTGCCACAACACCAGCATTCATAGATATTGTACCTTCTTTTATAAGCTGGTCTAGTGGTTGTATTGACATCAGCTCTTTGTCTAAAAGGTACATCAACAGTCTTGTTCTTTTGTTTCCCAGCCCCAGTCTGATTAATGGTGGGTCTGGCGGTAGAAGTGCTTGGGATATCATGAGCCCTACCACCAACTGCTTTCTTTTCAGAGAGCATACTCCTGATGGCCTCAGAGATGCCCAAGTCTAGTCTACTGATAGACTTTCCCTTAGTCTTAGAGTGGGTTGGAATGTTCTGAGAATAGTCTGCAGCTTTACCCTTGTATGAAGGGGCTGATGCACCAAAAACAAATGGTCCAAGATGGTACATTTTTATTTCCTCATGGGCTACCTTGAATGCACTTACACCCTTGCTATATCTACCACCATGGAAATGAACATCATTGTTCACAACAGTAGATCTACCATTCTTACAGTTACCATGGATACTTTCTTGATCATACCTGTTATAAGGTAGCAGAATTATCCTGAAGGGAATAGGAGTCCTGAAGGCTAGTGGCTGCACTGGAGCCTTGCCCTTCCTTTTGGGATTGGCAACAGTAGTGCTTCCTTTGAAACCCAACCCCTTCTTACCCATTTAGGAAGAGAATGTATCTATCAAGGAAAGTACTGAATTAGGCTTTGAATAGCTAGCCACTATTCTCTTTTATCTCTCCAGTAACACTTCCAGATCCCTTATTCTATTTTCATGGTACTCAATGGTACCAATCTGAATAAAAGAAATAGTTTCCAACTCACTGATTTCTTTCATTTTCTAATCCACCAATTCTGCATGCTAGAAGCAGCAAGCTGAAGGGAGGATATTTCCTTAGCCTGCTCCTTGGCTAGCATCTTGCTTTTCTTGAAAGCAATCAGCAAGATACCATATTTGTCAATTACAGAATTGACAACTTCCTCTGATTCAAACTCATCTTCATCATAGGATTTAGATGCATCTGAATCAAGACTAGTTTCATAGCCTATTTTAATGGAGTGGTTGGACTGAGAATGTACCTTTGATTGACTAGGCTATTCCTGGCTGGATTCTTCATCTGACATAGCCATTAGGCCATAGCAGCAGGTGTATTCTTCTTCATTATCATCCACCTCTATATCACCATCTAACTGTGATAGAGAGTCCTTGAATTCATTCCTGGCAGCAGGATCGGCTTCTTCAGCAATAACAGCCAACATCTTAATGAAATCTGCTTCTTCAGCTTCTACTTCAGCAAAGTACAGTCCAATGTAAGATTCATTATCCTCTTCTCTTTTTAACTATAAAGAGGAAGAGTCAGTCCAACTCTTTTTCTTCTTATCTATGAATGATTTCTCCTTCTTGCCCTTTTGATTGTGGTCCTTCTTCTCAGCAGACTCCTTTCTTTTGATAGGGTCGTCGACTATTACATGCCCTGGCTTACTGTAACAATAACAAACCACTTTAGAAGAAACATGTTTGTTAGGTTTAGAACCATACCTTTCCTCCTTAGAGGATTTCTTCCTGCCCTTGTATTAGTCTTCTTTGGGACGAGAGGAGGAGGAGGCCTACTTCTCCAGTGCTTTTTATTTATAAATTTCTGGAACTGCCTAGAGAAGGCATCAAAGTCTTCATCAAAAATCTAGCAGCTTGATGTGCTGGTCTCAAATTTTTTTGAGTCAGATTCAGTATCCCTACTTGGTGGGGAAGGCGTCTTCCTTCTGCTACTCCTTGTGGCTTTAGCTTTGAAGGCCACAAATTTTTCTTCAGCATGGGACTTGCTGAATTTCTCCTCCTCTTTCCTAGCTGTCAGCTGCATTTCATAGGACAGCAGCTTCCCAAACAGTGTTGCTGATGGCACCGATTTTAGTATCCCAATCTCTAGTTAGAGACCTGAGAAACTTGTCATTCAGCTTATAAGTGCTGAAGACTCTTCCATATGTCCTCAACTCATTAACATTCCTGAAGAACCTTTCATAGCACTCTATTATTCTATAAGACTTGCCCTACCTGAATGCCTTATACTCTTGATTGAGCATGGACTTCCTATCGTCTCTCACTTCCTCTGTTCCCTCCATGTAGACCACTAGTGTGTCCCACATCTCCTTTACAGTCTTGTAGTGAACCACATTTTTTGGAAGGTGGGGTCATCTATGGTACTAACTATGATATTTTGTGCCCTCTTGTCCATGGTGGCAAGGATGATTTCATCATTTGTCATTTCAGAGTATGTTTTGGGAGTCTGGACATTTTCATCAAGAACAAACACTTTCATAGGGATGAAAGGCCCTTCCTTAATTGTGATGAAGATCCTAGGGTCACTTGCCTCCATAAATAACCTAACCCTCTCCTTCCAGATGTCAAAACCTTCCTTCCTGCAGATGGGAAGCTTTATGGCACCTAGCTCCTTATAGTTCACTAACCCATAAGGACAGATTTTCTTGCTAACCTTGGAGATCTACTCAGACAATTAAGTCTACTTCGAGTAACTTCCCTCTAATATCACTTGAAAGTCTTGTTTTCAAGGTCAGCTAAACACCTAGAGGGGGGTAAATAGGTTTTTAGTCTTACTTTATGTCTTTTTAACTTTTACCAGATACCTGTACTTAGTGATTAGGTTTGTTGGATCGTGTGACGCCCTTAGAGGGGGGTGAATAAGGGATAATTATTTTTTAACTAAACAAAGTTTACTTGATGAACAAAAACAATGAAATTAAGAAATAAAAACTAATTTTTCATAAGCAGGCTTGAACACACTAGAATATATAAAAACAAAAGCAATAACAATTTATTTTAAATGTGCTAAAAGTGAATACGAAGTATCTCTATAGAGCTAGAGACAAAGGCTTATGAAAAATACAATTTACTTTTGGTTTCGCCGGTCCTTCTACCAAGAACCGACAGGCTAAAGCGTATATCTCCCTAAATCTTGCTATTAGCCTCCCCTAGATCTACCACGATCTAGACACTGCGCACAAGGCAACGATTTCTCCCTAAGCTACGCAAGGACTTAGACGCCACGCACAAGGCGTTGATTTTCCCCTAAGCCACACAAGGACTTAAACGCCACACATAAGACAGCGATTTCCCCTCTCGATTACAATAGGATTACAATAGGAATAAGAACAAAAAAATATATAAACTTTAGAATTAAAACTTCCTTCAAACAACGTGCTGAAGATGCCGACGAATCCTTGCCATGGTTGCTTTGAATGCTGCGTACGTGCTGACGATCTTTTGCTCTTTGGCCTTATTGAGTGTATGGAGTAAATCTAGAATCTGGAGCTCTCTGGTTCATCTAAATAGGAAGGTGCAATCCAGGTAATGAAATTTGTGATCCCCACAGAAAATGAACTGGCTTCTATACTTTGGCGATATCGCCTGGAGACACTAGGTAGCGCCACCTGGCGATATCGGTAATCGCTGCCACGTGTCCCATGAACTCCTCATTTTCTCATCACAAATTCGTCGATCGTCGAACGTGGACTATCGCCTGGCGACACTGGGTATCGCCACCTGGCGATATCGATAATGGATGCCACGTGGCCCACGAACGCCTGATTTTCGTATTGTAGATTCGTCGAATGTTATTCGTCGATCGCAGATTCGTCGATTGTCGCTGTCGCCTGTCGGTAATACCCAGTATTCCTGGCGATATCTCCTAAGCTCATCTGTTCTGACCCGAAACAACACCCAAATTCCATTAGAGCTAGACCTGTGATATCTGCACATCGTAAACACCCAAAAATCACATACAAACGAGATTTGTTATTAGCAAACCAAAGAAGCGTGGAACGTATGCTCCAACAATCTCCCCCTTTTTATAATAACAAATCCACTGAGAAAGAAATCAGGAATGATGTAAGAAATGTTAAAAACTATGTATCAAGACAAAGCATTTGTTTGTGCACAAACTACTCTTGGATGTAACACTCCCCCTACAGGTATACTCCCCCTAAATCGAAGCATATTGAACCTGGTGTTTATAGTTAATTTAAAATGCAGTATTAAACCATGAGAATGAATGATTTCCTTAGTAAATTCTCCCCCTTTTGGTATTGTCAAAAGAGATAGCAGAGTGGTGCGGAAGATAAAGAGCAAAAACACAAAGGAGAAATTAAGGATAGAACATGTGAATCAATGTATAGTAAAGAAGAAAATGAGTAAACATGAACAGTGACAACGTTTATCCATTTATATCATAGACACATACACTAGTGAAGACTAAGCTGGAAACATTTTCTGTCCAATTCTCATAAGAAGATATTTTAGAGAAGATAATGTTGTGTACATGTGATAGTTTGATGAAAAACATATATGCAGATGTCTTACAAATATATGAACACATGGAATGTGAAAAAATAACATGACATAGAGGTATAAATGACAAGCTGTGCTTGTACCCAAGAATTCAAAGCACTTATAAAAAGAATATCCAGATATAGAGTTGTACAAGACACTTTACAATTCTTTCCAAGGTTCTCAACCTCACAATGCTTATTAAGACTTATTAAGAGGGTAAGTAGTGTTTGGTGGAGTTTCCTTGTTTACCCCTTTTATTTTAATTTTGAACGACATCAACAAAGGTGTTTATTTTTTTGTTGAACTTTTTGAACATTTTTTTTGAATATTTTTGTGTGCCATAACAAAGGAGTCTGAATTCACTTGTGAGCATACAGGATAATCAAATATGAGCAATGCAAAGAATAAACTAGGATAAAGCGTTTGCAATAGCATGCAACTCTAGTGGTTATGGTAGAACATTCACAATTCACATATGCAGTAAGGTTAAATCATATGAAGAGTTCCACAAATGTGGGTGAAAGAACATTATCATAACTAAAATATTCCTCATACTTAGAAGCATGCGAAAACAATTTCACAGGTATAAAAACACTAGTACTTATGTATGTAGAAAAAGATATGTGATGGTTGAACAATTGAACTATGCTACTGGGAACCCAAAATCAACGATTACACATTAAATTATGTCGAATCCTGAGAAATGAAGAAAAATAGGCGTAATAGTGAATTTTCTCTGTCGCCCGACGATATTGGATATCGCCGATCGGCGATAGTGCAAAAATATAAAAGACTTGCATATCTGGTCAATTGCACTATTACCAGCATTTTCTCCTGAAGTCTTTACGCGGAAGACGAAGCGGAAACCGGCAAAAACCCTAGATCAAGGTAATGTTCATGGAAGTTTTCTTTCATTCCTTAGAATTTGTAGAGCTAAATGATTGGAGGGTATTTCATGGAAGTCTTGATGAAAATATTACCAAGTTTTGAAGGAGGTTTGATCATGGTTATGGTTTTGTTCAAAACTTGTATTTTTGCGTGAAGAGACTATAGATCTATGTGTTTGAATTAGTGATTGCAAAGATTGATGAAATTAAAATCCCTAAACTCAGATCTAGTTTTGTTTTTAAGAAAAATTTGTGTTGAGTTATGGTGTTAGGGAAGAAGATGATGAATAGTGTTTTGAGTAAAAATTTCTTAAATAGCCTTAGGGAATGTGTTAAAAATTTATAAGAAATTTCAAATCTGGTATTGAAAGTAGGGAAAAAGTGCAGATCTAGAGGCGGAAATGGATTAAAGCAATGTTCGGTATCGCCCGACGATATTGGGTGTCACTGGCTGGCGATACTGAAAATTTTTGGAATGTTTGTTAAAAATTTGCTTATTATCTACAACAATGGCTTTTAGCTCTAGAGCCCGCAGAAGTACTAGCAGTGATACACACTCATCCTATCAAACTATCCCGGGGATAGAAAACACGAATATTAGGATTGGACGGGTCATCGAATTCGATCCCGCCTGTCATGCACACATCCATGATCTGTTAGCAATGGCAAGAATAATGTCTGTCATTATTCCGAATACCTTTTTGTCGGTGTTGATAAGGGAATTTTATAATTATTTACAAGATCCTCGATTTACGGAACTAAATGGTGGTGTGAGATCACACATACAAGGATAGACAATCGAGATAACTCATTACAATCTTAGGGAAGAGTTTGGGCTAATATATCATGAGAATGTCTTAGATGTTATAGAGAATTATCGGATGGATAGAGACTGGACACTCTTGAATATGGTTTTGCATGGGAATTCCACCAAAACTCTTATTCAATCTACGACCACTCAAATGGAGGATGCACGACTAGTGCAAGACATATTGAGGCACACTATCTTACTTAAGTCCGGTAATACACAGAAGATAACAGCTCAATTGAGTTATGTCTCATACATGATCTTGGAGCGGGATCCATTCGATATGAGAGACTTTATCCTATCGATAATTCTGTTGGGTACATTGGTAATTGTACAAGATTTGGAGAAGCCTCACTTAAATTAATGACATACATCATCTTGTATTTGATGTCTGTTTAAGTTTATTTGTGAAGGCTAAGTAATGCAGGAATTTGTCTAAGTATAAAAGCGTCGATACACTCGATCAGTGTCAATGCTTGTGAAGAAGCTGTGTCGAGAACAAGAGAAAAACTGTGTCGACACACAGGACTTATGTCGACACATAAAAGTTCAATCTACACCAGCTGTGTCGACATACAGGACTTGTGTCGACACACAGATATCAGACAACACAAGCTATGTCAACTTAAATGATCTCAGTCGACATCCTGAATGCTGAGTTGAAGATCAACTGTGTCGACACTCAGGACTAGTGTCGACACACTATGACTAGTAGTGCTGACAGTAAGCTGGAGCTAATGTGTCAACACCCAGGACTTGGGTTGACAACTATTTTGAAGAAAAGTTGTGTCGATTAAGGAAGTTGTGTCGACACATTTGAAAGAAGCGGTGTTTTGAAAGTTATCTTTTTACTTATGATCATGTTTTAGAATGTTGTAACATTTTGTTCCTTGATTATATGACTTGTATCATGTAAGGTTTGAGAAGATGCGCTTGGTCTTGAACCATAGAACCATGGTTTTTTATTGAGTCATGTAATCTTAAGTTATCCTTACAATCGTGGTAATCAAAGAGGAACGTTGATTGCTGAGTTAAGATTGTCATATCGATTAAAGTACATTTAAGTTCTATAAATGTTGATAAATGATTATCGTTTAATCATATGAGTTTGTATGCGTGTGAATTCATACATATTGAGAGTGACCTATTTTATGTTGTAGCATTATATGGAATGTGTTAAGTGTCAATAATGCTTCAACGTGTCTATTAAGTTGGAGATACAAGATGTGTAGATTTAACGTGTCAGTGTGGGCAACGTGATTATAGTTGAAAACTATCCTCTGATAATGATATATACTATGATTCGTTGTTCATACTTACGCGTAGGAAATGTGCACATCGAAATATCATATTGTCCCCAAATTATTTTGGTAATGATATAGTCGGGCCCCTTGGCCGAGCGAGGTTGTATAGCATGCATTATAACTAACATAGTTATAAATACAACTCACTTGTGAGACCAAGAAAGACAAATATAGTGCAAAATGACACAG
Organism: Platanthera zijinensis; assembly: GCA_039513925.1. Classification (NCBI taxonomy): domain Eukaryota; kingdom Viridiplantae; phylum Streptophyta; class Magnoliopsida; order Asparagales; family Orchidaceae; genus Platanthera; species Platanthera zijinensis. The sequence continues at coordinate 63,134,892 of CM077086.1, forward strand.
TCCCAGTTTGCACAATATTTATGATATCATGTGACAAAGAAATAGACACAGGTCGTTCATTGCGTTACCTAGTTACCATGTTGTTGGGGCGACTATAATGCAGTGACAAAGCCTCTTATAGTCCATAATATAGGATGTTATATTATAGCCTTGACTACATGGTTCCTCTTTAAGGTCGCACCAAATGAACGGGAACAACATCCGTTCGGCTTATTTGGGGTATTTGATTTTATGGAACATTTAATCTAAGTACTATAGAAAGTGCGAACGTCTAATGTCGTGGCTTGACATGCTTAGATAGAATTCCTGTGTGACTATCAAAAAGAAATAAAATTATGACGGAGCGAGTCGTCGTAATTATTTTGTTAGGAGTGCACAGTAATTGGAGTTATGGGATTATATATATATGTAAGTATTTATATATATAAGTATATATATATGTGTGTTATATATATATATGTAAATATATATAAATATATGTATATAATATATATAGATTTATATATAAGTTTATATAAATATATATAGATAAGATAAACCGGGGAGAGTGTACAGGAGCTTCACGGTTTGTCAAAAACCTAGCCGCAAAAAGGAGCAGGGAGGTTTGCGATCTCCCTTTTTGGCCGCCATCATCGCGCGGCTCCCAGCTCTCCCGCCGGGCAAGTTTGCTACCGACATCGCAACCTATCTCCTTCTCCGGGCAAGCTTGCCACCGCCATAGCCTTGGCGTCCGCTGCTCCTTCTCCGGGCAAGCTTGCCGCCGCCATCTCCCTGCCGCTCGCCGACCCTAGATTCCTTCTCGGTCGGCCGCAGCTCCGGGTCTGGCTTGGGTCTGCTCATTCTCCTCAGCGGTTTTTAGATCCCTCTCCATTTTTCTCCTCTACCCGGCGACTAGTGTGGTTCGGCCATTTGGAGTCTTCGGTGCAAGAGGAGAGAAGTTCTGAGCTAGTGTTTCTATTCCCGGTCAACGGAATAGAGATTTGACGCTGTTCGGGTTCAAGGTGAACCAAGAGGCGAGGCGATCGGCCTCGTTGTTGCGGTGGGATCGCTATCATTTTATCCAGCACGTCTTCCTCTTTCCTCTAGAGATTGTTCTCTAGAGGTATAATATCTAATGCCTGTGATTGATTAGATGTGATGAGTTAAGGTTTATTTTTGTTAAGCCTGTTTTGCATTGCTTTGGGATATCCGATCCTTGTGTGTTGTATGGTGTTTGGAATTTTTTTTTTAAAATCGCCCCACCACTACACGTGAAATCCTACAGTGGTATCAGATCGAGGTTGGATTTCTCATTTCAATGTAACTCCTTAGTTGCTAGTTTTGGTGCCTAATGGTTTGGATTTGCTATGTCCTACCCCTTTTGATTCATATTGCATAATCCACCGTAGTATGGATTATGAGGAGATTAATTTTTTTTTGGATTTAAAATGATCTGGATGAATCATGAAGGGTTGAGTACATGGGCTTATCCAATGTTAGAATTCCGACTAGCGGGTTTTATTCTTTCTTTGACATTCTTTTTATTTTGCAAACTCTGGAATGTAATTGTTTGTGATGGATGTATTTTAGAAATCCGTGAGTTAGCATTTTTTTTGAAATTCTTCCATTCCCTGGTGGAATGCAAAGTGAAAAATTTAAGATGTTTTCCTCCTCATTTTATCCACCTAAGCTAGTGATCCTGGAAGAGCATGAGTGTGATTCTAATCACTAGATGTGGTGGAACATGTGTGAGCATGGTATTAGGCCACAGGAGATTAAATCTGTGTGAGGCACAATTTACTCTTCTTGTGGGAATACTACGTCCACACTAGTTGGCCAATAAAATGAGTTTTCTTAAACAAGATTTACGAGATCTAGGCTTGAATATCTTAAGAAAAGGTTTTCATATTATTGTGTTTTATTATTCAGAACATGAAATAATATGTTGTTCAAGAGTCATAAGGGTTAAGCTTTGCTTAAAGGTTATGATTGGTGCTTGTACCTACCTAAACAAACAAATGGATGAGTCCACTTGTTCGGAAAGGATCTTGTGCGATGCTGTGTTTTTCTTGTCATAGCAATATCAGTTTTTATTTATATGAACTTCAAGTAAAATTTTGTTTTCTCTTTTCTTTAAAATCATGTCAACCCTTCCAAATTTTCCGCGTTCCATTATTGATAAGAGTCCTCTTGCAAACGACGGTTCAAACTATTCTGATTGGATCCTCAAGTTGAACATCGTGTTGCGTTTGGAAAATCTCCAACAAATTATGGATGGCAAATGCCCAGAAGTGAAGGAGAAAGATAAACCAACCGATGTTGAAAAGGAGGAACAAAAGAAGTGGAATGAACAACAGCGTGTTGTGCAAACTTTGATCTTGGCCAGCATTGACGATCAGTTGCAAATGAAATTTCTCGATACTCCCGCAAAGGAAATCATAGCGCAATTAGAGAAGATGTTCACCGATAGTGCTCGAAAAGAGCGCTACAAGACCACCATAGCACTCACAAGGTGCAAGATGATGGAGGGTGAATCTGTCTCAGTGCACTTCCTAAAGGTGCAGGGCTATCTAGAGAAATTAGAGAAACTAAATTCTCAACTCCCCGATGACATAGCTGAGGATATCATTCTGGGGTCGCTTCCTTATTCCTATAAGGATTTCATCATGCACTACCATATGCGTGAAAGGAAGATGACCATGAATGAACTCCACAATGCCCTCAAAACTGCTGAGGTGGACATGGGCAAGACAAAGGCTAATTCTGTCTTGGCCGTTACGTCGAGTAGCAAGAAGCCCTTTAAGAATAAAGGCAAAGGTGCAATCAAAAATTCAAGTAGAGGTTTCCCTTCAAAAGGCAATAAGAGAGGAGCTCATGTGAGCAACTCCAAGGGAAGCAAGGTGAAGAACTCTCCTACAGATTTCACCGAGTGTTTCCATTGCCATGAAAAGGGACACTACAAGATGAACTGCCCCAAGTACAAATGGGACTTGGATGAAGGCAAGATTGAACGCAAGCGCCCTAAAGGTATATATGTTAATGAACTGAATTTAAACTTAACCACAACTATCCTTGATTGGGTAATTCATACCGGATCATGTGCTCACTTAGTTTCTAATAGGCAGTCACTAAGGGATAGAAGAATGCTCTTGAAAGGAGAGGTTGTGCTGAAGGTTGGGAATGGTGCAAGAATCTCCGCGGTTACAGTTGGCACCCTAGACCTTCGTTTATCTAGTGGTTTAGTTTTAATTTTGAAAAATGTTTATCATGTCCCTTCTATTTTGAGAAAAATTATTTCTATATCATGTTTAGATGCAGAAGGTTTTCATTTTGTGATTGTTAATTCGCAAATGACAATTGAGAAGGATGGTTTATTTTATGCAAATGCTATTGTTTCCAATGGTTTGTATTTGCTTAATATAGTTGAGGATAAACATGTAATGAATATTAATAACAAAAAACTCAAGATATCTCATATGAATGAGACACTCTTATGGCACCATCGTCTTGGTCACATAAACGAGAAACGCATAAGGAAATTGCATCAATCAAATCTTTTAAACTCGTTTGATTTAGATGCAATTGGGACATGCGAATCATGTTTAGCTGGAAAAATGACCAAGACACCTTTAAGCAAGAAAGGTGCAAGAACGAATAACTTGTTGGAATTGATATATTCAGATGTATGCGGTCCAATGAGTATGAGTGCAAGAGAAGGTTATAGGTACTTCATTACCTTCACGGATGATCATAGCCGATATGGCTATGTTTATCTCATGAGGCATAAAAGTGAATCCCTTGAAAAATTAAAGGAGTACAAAAATGAAGTAGAGAGCCAACTTGACAAGAGAATTAAGATCTTGAGAACCGATCGTGGAGGTGAGTACATGAGCATCATGTTCACTACTTACCTGAAGGAGTGTGGTATTGTACCACAACTTACTCCACCTGGAACCCCACAGTGGAATGGTGTCTCCAAAAGGAGAAATCGAACCCTGCTTGACATGGTCCGTTCCATGATATGTCAGACCGATCTACCTTTATATTTTTAAGGCCACACACTTTTTTCTGCAACTCTCACTTTAAATATTGTTCCAACAAAATCTGTTGATAAAACTCCATATGATGCATGGTTTGGAAAACTGCCTAGTTTATCGTTCCTTAATATTTGGGGTTGCGAGGCATATGTAAAACGTATGCAATCGACAAAGTTAGAACCCAAAGCGGACAAGTGTTTTTTCATAGGATACCCTAGAGAAACTAAAGGGTATAATTTTTGGCACAAGTCAACAAATACTATATTTGTAAAGAAAGGTGCTACATTCTTGGAGAAAGAGTTTCTTGAAAGAATGAAGGGATGTGATCGTAGGATAATACTTGAGGAAACTCAAAAGGACCTACAAGGATGTGATCATGATATGAAATTTGATATTCAAGATGATCACGAGCTATCACATATAGTTCCTTTGCTCAGTGGGAGTGTGGCCAATCCACCTCCACAAATTCATGTTGAGGAGCTTCGCAATGCGCCACCAGGAAATTGTTTGGCTCGTGTTGAACATAAATTAATTCCACATGAGGTTGTAGAAGAAATTCGAGAGCCTCAAGGTGAACGGGATGAGCAAAGAGAACTCAAGAGGTATACCAGGGTAATAAGAAAGCCTGACCTTTACACGGGTTTTCATGATGTATTGGTAATAGACACTGAAGATCCCCTGACCTATGAAGAAGCATTGAGAAGGAAAGATTCAGAGGCCTGGATAGAGGCCATTAGATCTGAAATGCAATCCATGTATGACAATCAAGTATGGGACTTGATTGACTTTCCTGATGGAAAGAAAGTCATTCCCAACAAATGGATTTTCAAGAGGAAGATGGACATGAATGGGAACTTGACAACCTACAAAGCAAGACTTGTAGCAAAAGGTTTTAGCCAAGTCCAAGGGATTGACTACGATGAAACCTTTTCGCCTGTTGTAATGTTCAAAACAATTCGGATCATGTTGGCTATCACCGCCTTCCATGATTATGAAATATGGCAGTTGGACATCAAAATAGCTTTCCTAAATGGAAAACTAGTTGAGGAGGTATACATGTTACAACCTCAAGGTTTTGAAAATCCGGAAAATATCGAAAAAGTATGTAAACTTCAGAGGACCATTTATTGTTTGAAGCAAGCATCAAGGAGTTGGAACAAATGCTTTGACGATGAGATTAAAACTCTCGGTTTTATTCAAAGCAAGGAAGAACCTTGTGTATACAAGAAGGTTAGTGGGAGTCATGTTATATTTTTGATTTTGTACGTAGATGATATATTATTAATGGGCAATCATATACTTATAATGGAACAAACAAGAGACTCATTGAAACTATCTTTTCAATGAAGGACATGGGACAAGCTCAATATATCTTGGGGATCAAGATATATAGGGATAGGTCTCGAAGACTCATTAATCTGAGTCAAAGTATTTACATTGACAAAGTCTTAGAAAGGTTTCACATGGAAAACTCTAAGAAAGGAAATGTGCCAATGAAGACATCTTTACAGTTGGGCAAGTAGCATTGTGCCTCCACGCACACGGACATTGAATACATGAAGAATGTCCCCTATGCTTCAGCCATAGGCTCCATCATATATGCCATGACTTGTACAAGACCGGATGTTGCATATGCCCTGAGCATAACGAGCTGACATTAAGCTTCACCCGGTCCTAAACATTGGACCGCTGCCAAAAATATTCTTAGGTACTTGAAAAGGACCAAGAATAAGTTTCTTGTTTTTGGTGGGGATAAGGAACTAGTTGTAGAAGGCTACACAGATGCTAGTTTCATGACAGATCCGGATGATAGGAAATCTCAATCTGGGTTCGTTTTCCTTCTGAATGGTTGAGCCGTGAGTTGGCGTAGTTGGAAACAATCAACTACCGCTGAATCGACCACCGCAACAGAAGTCATGGAAGCTGCAGAAGCTAGCAAAGAGGGAGTATGGATAAAGAAATTCCTCGAAGAACTTGGAATTATTCCATCAAGTGAAGCCCCTTGAAATTGTTTTGTGACAATAGTGCCTCCATTTCTCAAATTAAGGAGCCAAGGTCGCATCACAAGACAAAATACATGGATAGAAAGTATTTTGTAACGCGGGACTTCATCGAGGAAGGGAAGATTGCACTTTTATGGATAGACACTAACAACAACACAGCTGATCCTTTCACCAAACCTTTATCTCAAGCTAAGGGCGAAATTCATTTCGAATCCATGGGGTTACGTGACCATGGAGAGTGGCTTGATAAATGATTTTAAGATTGCTCCTTTCTTTTGTAGTTTCTGTAATTTAAGAAACTTTGAAAACAAGTGGGAGACTGAAGGAAGTGGTGTTTTGAAAGTTATCTTCTTACTTATGTTCATGTTTTAGAATGTTGTAACATTTTGTTCCTTGATTATATGACTTGTATCATATAAGGTTTGAGAAGATGCGCTTGATCTTGAACCATAGAACCATGGTTTTTTATTGAGTCATGTAATCTTAAGTTATCCTTACAATCGTGGTAATCAAAGAGGAACGTTGATTGCCGAGTTAAGATTGTCATATCGATTAAAGTACATTTAAGTTCTATAAATGTTGATAAATGATTATCGTTTAATCATATGAGTTTGTATGCGTGTGATTTCATATATATTGAGAGAGACCTATTTTATGTTGTAATATTATGTAGAATATGTTAAGTGTCAATAATGCTTCAACGTGTCTATTAAGTTGGAGATACAAGATGTGTAGATTTAACGTGTCAGTGTGGGCAACGTGATTATAGTTGAAAACTATCCTCTGATAATGATATATACTATGATTCGTTGTTCATACTTACGCGTAGGAAATGTGCACATCGAAATATCATATTGTCCCCAAATTATTTTGGTAATGATATAGTCGGGCCCCTTGGCCGAGCGAGGTTGTATAGCATGCATTATAACTAACGTAGTTATAAATACAACTCACTTGTGAGACCAAGAAAGACAAATATAGTGCGAAATGACACAGTCCCAGTTTGCACAATATTTATGATATCATGTGACAAAGAAATAGACACAGGTCGTTCATTGCGTTACCTAGTTACCATGTTGTTGGGGTGACTATAATGCAGTGACAAAGCCTCTTATAGTCCATAATATAGGATGTTATATTATAGCCTTGACTACATGGTTCCTCTTTAAGGTCGCACCAAATGAACGGGAACAGCATCCGTTCGGCTTATTTGGGATATTTGATTTTATGGAACATTTAATCTAAGTACTATAGAAATTGCGAACGTCAAATGTCGTGGCTCGACATGCTTAGATAGAATTCCTGTGCGACTATCAAAAAGAAATAAAATTATGACGGAGCAAGTCGTCGTAATTATTTTGTTAGGAGTGCACAATAATTGGAGTTATGGGATTATATATATATATGTAAGTATTTATATATATAAGTATATATATATATGTGTTATATATATATATATATATGTAAATATATGTATATAATATATATATAGATTTATATATAAGTTTATATAAATATATATAGATAAGATAAACCGGGGAGAGTGTACAGGAGCTTCACGGTTTGTCAAAAACCTAGCCGCAAAAAGGAGCAGGGAGGTTTGCGATCTCCATTTTCGGCCGCCATCTTCGCGCGGCTCCCAGCTCTCCCGCCGGGCAAGTTTGCCACCGGCATCGCAACCTATCTCCTTCTCTGGGCAAGCTTGCCGCCGCCATAGCCTTGGCGTCCGCTGCTCCTTCTCCGGGCAAGCTTGCCGCCGCCATCTCCCTGCCGCTCGCCGACCCTAGATTTCTTCTCGGTCGGCCGCAGCTCCGGGTCTGGCTTGGGTCTGCTCCTTCTCCTCAGCAGTTTTTAGATCCCTCTCCATTTTTCTCTTCTCTACCCGGCGACTAGTGTGGTTCGGCCATTTGGAGTCTTCGGTGCAAGAGGAGAGAAGTTTTGAGCTAGTGTTTCTATTCCCGGTCAACGGAATAGAGATTTGACGCTGTTCGGGTTCAAGGTGAACAAAGAGGCGAGGCGATCGACCTCTTTATTGCGGTGGGATTGCTATCATTTTCTCCGGCGCATCTTCCTCTTCCGCCTAGAGATTGTTCTCTAGAGGTATAATTTCTAACGCCTGTGATGGATTAGATGTGATGAGTTAGGGTTTATTTTTTTAAGCATGTTTTGCATTGCTTTGGGATATCCGATCCTTGTGTGTTGTATGGTGTTTGGAATTATTTTTTAAAAATCGCCCCACCACCGCACGTGAAATCCTACACATTCTACATTATCTGTGTCGAGTCTATGAATAAAAGCTGTGTCGACAGAGATTAAAGTCTGTCGACTACATAAAGGCAATATGTCGACATCCTGATAGTTGTGTCAACACATTCATAATCTGTGTCGACACATTTTGAAATTAGTGTCAACACATTGTGAAGAAGATTTGTCTCGACGCTGTCTGCTGTTTTAAAGACCAAGTTGCAGATTTCCAGATCTAAGAAGTGACAGCTGGCATAACTGTCAAAGTTGTCAGATGTCAGAACTGTCAGATTCCAGTCAGCTACCGATTCTGCCGGTTACCTCTGTTGTGTTTCTATTAATAGAACAGTGTTATAAAAGAACAACATATAGAAAATATACAACACAATAACACAGAGACGAAGAGTAATCTTGGGGGATCAGTAAGGATTACATAATCATTTCTGTATTAAGAAAAAGGAGAATAATGAAGCTGATTCAAGATCACCCTCATCTGCTCAAGAGAGATTCAACTTAGTTCTCTATTTTCAAGAAGCTTTGAAGAATCTAAGTAAGGTTAAATCAGATCAAAAGCTGCAAGGATCAGAAGAAGGCTAATCTCTCAAGATTTGGTTAAGAACTCTTTACCCCATTTTCTCTCTCTCTGGGTAAAGAAATTATTAAAACATTGTCATCATAACTTTAGGATCTATATAGATCTGAGAGTAGGAAAGTCTATCTTTTTGAATGGTAAGCCTGTAATTATAATTGCTGAGGTAGGGCATGTTGCCTGAGGTAGGAGTTGGAAAACTCTGAGGTAGGGTTCTTGGGAAAAATCTGAGATGTAGGATCTGGAAGGATCTGAGCTGTAGGACTTGAAGAAGTCTGAGTTGTAGTAACCTGGAAGGGTTCTGAGTGGTAAGATCTGTGGATCTGAGAAAAGTGGAAGTTGGGACGAATCTAGTTCATTGCTAAATAGGCGAGGGGGGAAGTGGATGTACCCAAATATTGGGGAACCACTATAAATTTGTGTGTCTCTGTGCTATGTTTGCTTACTTTGAATGTTTGTGATGCTTATATGGCTGGATAACTAAATTTGCTATTTAGAAATCCTAAAATTGCCTATTATAAAGAATTGAACCTATTCATCCCCCCCTCTAGGTGATTAGTTATTCATTATTGAATTCTTTCAATTGGTATCAGATGGAGGTTGCTCAAAATTTGACTGAACATTCAGAGCTTATCTCCAAGGCAGTTACATATATTCAAAATGGGATCAAGTGAGAATCATAAAGAGCTTGGTTCAATGAAACTTCCCATATGCAGGAAAGAAAATTTTTGTATCTGGAAAGAAAGAGTCAGATTGTTCATGGAGGCATCTGATCCAAGAATTTATATTACAGTTCAAGAAGGTCCCTTTATACCTATGAAAACATCAGTTCTTTATGCCAATAAATCCACTCCTAAGAGCTATGAAGAAATGACTAAGGATGAGATCATCTTGGCTACTATGGAAAAAAAGGGCACATAACATAATAGTTAGTGTCATAGATGATTCAACTTTTCAGAATCTGGTCCATTGCAAAACATCAAAAGAAATGTTGGACACACTGGTTGTCTACATGTAAGGAACTGAAGAGGTTAGAGATGACAAAAAGTCTATGCTCAATCAGGAGTATGAGAGCTTTAGACAGGCCAAGACTGATAGCATTGCCGAATGCTATAAAAAATTTTTTAGGATAGTGAATGAACTAATGACTTATGGAAGGGTATTAAGTACATGTGAGCTAAATGACAAATTTCTCAGGTCATTAACCAAAGATTGGGATACTAAAATTTGTGCCATAAGAGAAGTGGCCGGATTAGCTGATACACCTCCACCAACACTGTTTGGTAAACTTCTTTCCTATGAAATGCAGTTGATAGCAAGGAAAGAGGAGGAGAAATGCAATAAGTCTTCAATCAAGGATTAGTCTGTGGCTTTCAAAGTTGAGGCCACAAGAAAGAGTAGGAGAAAGTCTCCTTCTCCTCCCGGAAGGTTGCTGAGATAGAAATTGAAAGCTCAGACACCAGCACATCAGATGATCATAATTCTGATGAAGAATTTGCTTCTTTCACCAGACAGTTCCAAATATTTGTAAAGAAAAAGAGCTGGAGAAGCAGGCCATCCACATCTTCTTACCCCAAGGATGATTACTACAAAGAAAAGAAGAAATCCTCTAAAGAGGACAGGTATGGCTCAAAAACTAGTAAACAAACTTCTTCTAAAATAGTTTGCTATTGCTGCAGCAAACCAGGACATGTCATAGCTGACTGTTCTGTGAAAAGAAAGGAATTAGGAGACAAGAATAAGCACCATAAGGGCAAGAAGGACAATTCCTTTGTTGCCCAGAAAGAAAAAAGTTAGACTAATTCATCTTCATCAGAATTAGAAAGAGAAGATGTTGAAGCCTATATTGGGCTATATTCAGCAGAAGTAGATTCTGTGGAGATTGAATTCCTGCAGATGCTGGATGACATTAATTCAAGGATAGAAGATAGTCATTGCTTTAGTCTGTTGGGAGTTGATGAGGAAGGAGACAGTCAGGATCATCCTGGTCCTAGTAAGGCACATTCCTCACCATCTGGATCGGTATATGTAACTAGTCCAGAATCAGAAGCATCAACTAGAAAAGGTGATGATGGTTCTGAATCTGAGGGAGACATCAATCAACTGATTGATGATTATGGTGAGCTCCTGAAAGAATTTAAGGAAAGCAAGATCCTAGCCAAAAAGTTAGCAAAGGAGAATGCTTCTCTGAAATTGGCTGCTTCAGACTCAGCAAAAGTGTTGGATCTGAAGATAAAAGAGTTAGTAAACTGAAGAACATAACTGTTATTCAGATGGGTACTATTACTTTCAAGAATGATCATATCAGGAATCTTGAAAGCAGACTTCAAAAGGAGGGAATTAGTGGCTAAATTTTCCAAACCTAGTACAGTTTTACCTTTAATAGATTCCTTCTCCATCCAAAAGGGTAAGAAGGGACTAGGTTACAAAGGTAGAACTTGAGTTGCCAAATCGAAAAGTAAAGGCAAAGCTTCAGTACATCCACTAGCCTCAATGCCCCCTTATATCTTTTAAGAAGATTGATTAGCCATCAAACAGGTATGACCATGAATGCATTTATGGTCACTGTGAGAGTGAGAGTGGCAAGGGTGCAAGTGACTATATGGTAGCTCACCAGAAAACTCAACTTGCCCATTCTGTAAAATTTGTGTTTGGTGTCCCAGCCCCATCACTCAAACAAAAATAAGCAGTTCACTTCCAAGTTCTTACAGACCAGAACCAGACAAAGGGAAAGTTTGATAATAGGACTAATATGGGTATCACTGAAGCAATCAGGAGCATTTACTCTGAAAAGAAGAATGATGCTGTTAAGACTCAGGATATCCCAAGTATATCTACTGCTAGACCAATTCCCAAGAAGGCTTTGATTGATAGACTAGGAAAAGGAACATTTATACCATCAGATTTAAGAACTAAAGATAGCAATGCTATCAGATCAGTACTTAAGAGGAGGTATAATAAGTATGAGTGCTGGTGCTGAGGCAAGGTGGGTCACTTTGCCATTGACTACTGGTTCAATGATAGTGTTAAGAGGGATAATATACCTGTCAGTAAAGCTATAGGTAGACAGATGCATTTTCAGTCTAACCAATGCCTAAGACCCAATAAAAATTTGGGCCCTAAGGGTAGATAGTCTTGTTCTATGCAGGTGAGTCCAAGTAGTCATACCCATATATGGTACTTTGACAGTGGTTGTTCCAGGCACATGACTAGAACAAAGAGGATGCTAAAAGACTATACTCCAACTAACAATAGACCCAAAGTCATCTTTGGATGTTCAGAAAGTGGGATTATAAAAGGTTTTGGTAAGATTACAAATGGTCTAGTCACTATCACACAAGTGGCCTATGTGAAAGGTTTGAAACATAATCTGATAAGTATAAGCCAATTATGTGATCTTATCTATTACATTTCTTTCCTCAAAGAAAAGTGTCAAATAAGAAATTCTAATGACCAAGGGGTCATCTTATCTGGCACTAGGAGAGGAAATGTTTATTGTCTAGATTTTGAATGTATGAGAAGAGATTCTCCTATTTGTCTTGTTGTAGATGAGAAAGCCACTCACTGTGTACAATGACACAAGAGGCTAGCCCATCTAAACTACAATATAATAGGAAAACTCTTCAGTGGTGATCTGGTCAGGAATAGTCCTAAAGTCAAGTGTGTCAAGGAGAGTATCTGTTTAGCATATCAAAAGGGCAAGCAGACCAGATCCTCTTTTAAAAGCCTTGATACCAAATATTCAGTGAGGTGTCTTTACCTTATGTATATGAATTTGTTTGTCTATGTCAGTTCATAGTCTAGGTAGGAAAGCCTATACATTGGTAGTAATAGATGAATTTTTAAGGTTTGCATGGGTTTTCTTCCTAAGGAAGAAATCTGAAACACCTGATGTTTTCCAGACCTTTGTTAAGCAGATACATAATGAATTTAATAGTACATTGGTCAAAATCAGAAGTGACCATGAGACTGAATTTCAGTCTGAATACATGATAAAGTTCTGTGAAAGTATTGGGATTCATCAGGAGTTCTCATCACCTAGAACACCTCAGTAAAATGGTATTGCTGAAAGGAAAAATAGAACTCTAATAGAGGCTGGTAGGACCCTACTAAGTGACACTTCTCTTCCAAAATATTTCTGGGCAGAGGCAGTAAATACTGCATGTCATGTTCTCAATAGGGCCTCTATCACTAAAAGTCATAAGAAGACTCCCTATGAGATTATGCAGGGTAGAAAACCAAACCTATCCTATTTTAGAATCTTTGGTAGCAAGTGCTATATACATAACAATGGTAAGTCTCACTTGACAAAGCTTGTTGCCAAGTCCCAAGAGGGAATCTTTGTTGGGTACATCAACAATAGTAGGACATATAGGGTCTATAACTTGACTACACAAGTTGTAGAAGAATCTGTCCATGTAGTTTTTGATGAATCCATGCTTATTAACAATGAGCTGCCTAGCATTTCATCTAGTTCTGCAGGTCTAAAGGATAAATTGGAGAAGCTATCCATTAAAGAAGTCAAGAAAGCAGAAGAAAATACAGAAGATGATGGATGCTGTCAAGGGGGAGCTGAGACATCTAAAAGATCATCCAGCTCACCAAATCATTGGTGATGCTGCAAGAGCATGAACACTGTACTATGTTTAAGCTTTCTGTCCCAGGTGGAACCTAAGAAGTTTGAGGAAGCTATTAAGGATTCTCACTGGATAGGTGCCATGCAAGAAGAACTGAACCATTTCAAGAGATGCAAAGTATGGAAACTTATTCCTAGACAAGAAGGATACAATGTCATTGGAACAAAATGGATCGAAAAATAAAAAATCTTGAAAATTAAATTTCAAAGCCCACATTCGTAATTTTTAGGGGTAATTATAGGACAAAAATACTTAATTTATAACTATATTGTCTTAAAACTCTTACTTATCTCTAGGGTTACAAATCGACTTTGTTTGAGTCAAAAACAAATCGATTAGGGCATGTTCATTTGCACAGAATTAAAGACTTGGAATTAGAATTCGAAGACGATTTACAATTACACTGTTTAATTCTTAGGTAACTTTAATAATTGATATTTGAGTTGAAAATACTGGAATTGGTTTAAGCTTTGGCACAATATCTTGCTGGACATATCAGAATTTGCGAGTCAGGGTTTAGTAAATTTAAGCCCGACAAAAAAAAATATAGCAGCAACTCTAAACCGTGCTTCCCCTTCCTCCTCGACATTCTGACTTGTCATTCCATCTCGCTAGGGCTTCTCCTCCATGGCAGCGACTCACGATTTTTCGATAATCTAGGTGGCGCTGGCACTAGGGATTCTCATTCATTGTTTAGTAGTGCCTTCTCGCGATCTTTCGAAGATCTAGTAGGTGCTTAGCACTAGATCTCGATGAGGAAAGACAGATCTGAGCTCGACCTCCTCTCCCAATCTCCATCGAAGAGTGGAACTTCTCTTCTTTCTCTTCTCCATCAAAGCGCATCAGCCACAATTTCTTCCAGAGCTATCCTCGGAGGAAATCCAGATCTACGCCATCCTCTCGTCTCTGTATGTCCGCAATTTCTTCCAGCACTGTGAGTTTTTTTGTTCTCTTCTCTGATCTATAGTGCTTTGATTTTGTATAATTTTGTTTTAAAATTTTGTGATTTCTCAGAAATTGAAGGATCCATATTTTCAAACAAGAGGAACAACCCAAGTTACTTCGATTGGAGGGATCTTCAATTCTCCATCTTCTTCCCATTTTCTACTTCTGTCGTAGAGGTAATGATCTGATATTTTAAGTGCCTCATCTGCTGTGAGATCTCCTTATTTCGGTTTCTTTTTTGTGTTGTGTTTCATTGTTGTTTTCACACGGGATTGTTGATCTTCACTACCAGCTAGCTGTCGTCTAGGGTTTTCATTTTTCTTGTCTGGATGCATATTTATTCTGCGATTGTTATGATTTCATCTTGAATTGTATGAGCAAAATTTCTTATGCTGATCGATTATTTAATTTGTAGAATTTTTCATGCTGTGTTTGGATTGTATTATAGTATTATTGTATGATTTGTCCATATGTATGCACTTTCTTTATGAGATAGATGTGCGAAAGGAGGAGAATACTTGTCATATCTTCTACTGTCACTAAATATTTAATGATACGTATAAAATTGTATCAAAACTTTTCACGATCTTATCCTTATCAAGGTAAAATGAGAAAGTTTTAGTGAGCTTTCATTACCACAAATAGAATTCCTCTTTTGCCTTCTTTCTATAAACGCATTTCACAGATGGTTTTCTTTTCTATTTTCTACTATTGCTAACTGCTAATCATGGAAATGTTAATCTGAGGTCTTCTTAATATGGAAGTGTTTTCGATTGTGATCAATGATTCTTGATCAGCATCCTGACAATAGACTTCTTTTAAAAGATATTTTATTTGAGATTTTCATTAGAGTTATTTGATAGTGGTATGACTAGGAGTTCTTTACAATTTTTGTTATGCTCAACAATTTTGATTGTGTTGAAAATGTTTTTTTTATAAATGCATTTCACAAATAGAATTCCACTTTTTGATTGGCTAACTGCTAATAAAAACACCTATTGCGATTGTAAGCTTTTCTTTCCATTTATTGCCCACGGTCGCTCTTCATCGGTTAATTTGAGGTTTTATTAACATGGAAATGTTTTCAATTATGATCAATGATTCTTGGACAGCATCCTGATAATTGACTTGTTTTAAAATATATCTTATTTGAGATTTTCATCAAAGTTAATTGAGATTTTCTTCTTAGTCATTGCAATGAATTCATCAAATTTTCTTTAGCCAGGTTCTGACTTTCTTCCCATTCTTTTTCATATATCATAAATGTAGATTTGGATTAATATTAATGGACAAGATGTTAGTGGAATGCTTGTCAAGTATTGATGTTTTAAGAAATAAACGGAAGAGAACTCTAGAAGAGACAATTATCAATGTAATGGTTGTTGTAGTTATGATGCATATGCAAAAAAATATTTCCCGACAACTTATGGAGGTCAATACAAAAGATGCGTTAAGAAGAACACTTTTAAGAAATTTATATAGTGGTACATAAGTAAATTACTTTAATCAATTACGCATGAGTAAACAATCATTTTTTAATCTATGTAATATATTGATTGAGAAAAGTTTGCTACATGATACTCCACATATTTCAGTTAGCGAGTCACTTGCGCTGTTTTTATATATATTGGCTCATAACAAGAGATTTCGTGATGTGGGAGGGACATATTTGAGGTCCACTAATACTATATGTAGACACTTCAGTTTAATGTTGAAGACAATTCTAAAATTGACTAAAGAGTACATCGAACTACCATAGGCTAGACAAGAGCAAAGGTGGAGATGGTTCGAGGTGAGAACTATTTTGAAAAGCTTAAAACATTATGATATTCATTTAACTAAACATTTAAATTGAATGTTTTCTTTGCTAATAGAATTGTATTGGAGCATTAGATGACACAAATATTGAAGTCACAGTTCCATTAAAAGATCAAGGTCGATATAGGAATCGAAAACAAGCTATCACAACTAATGTATTGAGAGTTTGTGATCGTAATATGAAATTTGTTTATGGTTTACCTGGATGGGAGGGTTCATCGTCAGATTCTAGGGTGTTGCATAGTGCATTAGAAAGATCAGAACACTTTAAAGTACCAACATGTGTAATCTTTTTAGTACGACACAACCATTACATATAGATGCAAGTTTATAAATATGTAAATAATAAATATATTTTGTATAGAGAAGTATTATCTTGTCGATGCGGGGTACACTAATGGTCCGGGATATCATGCTCCATATCGTTCTACATGCTATCATCTTAAGGAATGGTCCGCACAAGGAAATAATCCCACAAATTACAAGGAATTATTTAATCTTCGTCATTCTAAGGAAAGAAATGTAATCAAAAGAACTTTTGGCTTGTTGAAGAAGCAGTGGGAAATTTTGCGTCAACCTTCTTTTTTTAATATCAAAATTCGGGTATTAAATTGAAATGTATTCTTGCACTTCCATCTTTATGTTGATAATAAGTTTGAAGTAACTAATATTTTAGTGTTGTTCAATTGCAGGTTCAAATCATAAATATTTGTTCTATTTTACATAATTTTTTAGTTGAAAGGAGATTAGAGAATGATTTTGGAACGTTGGAAGAGGTTGATGCAGAACTATATATCAACTTAAGTCGTTGGCGGGGATAGTTATGAATATGATAATATTTGTGGACCAGTGTGAGTAACAATTGAATGGGCAAATTTTAGGGACACTTTGGCAATTGATATGTTTAATGATTATCAAGCTCGGTGAAATTAGGCGATTGCAATTATGAGACTTTATTTTAAATATGCAATTATGAGACTTTATTGCTTATTTTGTATTACAAGTAGTATGTTCAATTATTTATCTCAATTTATTATGCATTTTCATTAGTATGTTTAATTTTACAAAATCTGCAATATATATGAAATATTTTTATTATTTCATATTTCTAGATAATAAAGATAATCCTTAAGTATGTTCAATGTTATTCTTGCTTTAAATACCTAGTGATAAACATGGACAAATATTATAAATTTTTTGCTAAAGGGAAAGAGAAAGAAAGAGAAATAGAAAGAGATAAAGAGAAATAAAGAGAAGTAGAAAGAGAGAGAGAGAAAAAGAGAAAACTTATGTTCATTGGACAATGGATATGTATCGCTGTCTGACAAGTGCTCTACTAGAGCAATGCTTGGGCAATAAAGCTGTGAATGGATGGAAAGCAATTGCATTCACATCTCTTATTAATGCGTTAAAGGATGATTACAATGTAACTGTTAATAAGGAAAAAGTGTAATCTCGATTAAAAACATGGAATAAATATTATCAGGAGGTTTCTGCAATGCTAAATACTAGCGGGTTCGGATGGGCTTGGGATCGTAACATTGTTAAAGTCGATAGCGAAGATGTTAGGGCAAATTACGTTAAGGTAATTAAATATTTTCATAATTATAGATAATTATTTATTTATTTATGATTATGAACATCATAATTTGAATATGCAGACTCATCCAGCTGTAAAACATTATCGAGACAAAGTGATAGTAAACTGGGCTGACTTGGGTACCATATGTGGCTGTGATAAGGCAACCGGATTTGATGCAACAACTTGTTATGAAGCAACTAATGCTATTGATTTAGATGATTCTGGTTGTATGGAAAGCTATTCATGCGGGAAATGTATTAAATATTCCACGAGTAGTCAGCCATCAAGGAAAAAAAATCCAACTTAAGTTGATATACTTGCAGATGCTGTTTCTTCAATCGCCAGAAGTCTCAGCAAAGCATATGAATCTAATTCAAAAATATGGGATGAACTGGTGATGATATCAGGGCTTGCAATGACTGAGAAGCTTAAAGCTATGGATCTTTTAATCAACGATCCACTAAAATATGTTGTTTTATGACAATTCCTAGCGACATGCGGAAAATATGGTTATGCAATTCAAGGATTGATAAGTGTTGGACTACTCCTTTCTTTTTCTATGGACAAGCAATCAAGTCTTAAATTGTAAAGTTTATCATGTTCAGTCGAGTCTTTTACCTTTTTATAGTATCTATTTGTCTTTTTTGGGAGTTTATCTTAATGCTTGGGATAACATATCATATTAAACAATCACATTCTTGTTCTTAATTCGACTGAATTGTTATGTTTGTACAATACCATATTCGTTGAGTGTGACCCTCCTACGAGTTCATGGCCTGGCGGGAAGATTTTCGGGTTCAAGTTAGTCGGAGAGGTGAGTGGGGTAGGCTGGCCCGCACTCGCCCAACACATCAATAAGCTCTCACCCAAGTCAGGAGGGGCAGTCATAACCTTGGGTGAGTGCGGTTTTCATCACGCATTCTCCCAAGACTCGCGCCTTAATGCATGGGTAGGAGGATTTTCACCACCTCAGGGGGGGTAGAGGTTAGAAATCACACTCGCCCATTGGCGAGGCTGGAAGGAGAATGCCTGGATCCTGCTTCATCCGTCGCTTTAGGCGAGAGGTGTTTTCCCGAGCCACTCGCCCGGTGGGGCCTAGAGGTGAAATGACCTGGGTATCCCCTGGTGGCCTGCAGATAGTTCCTTTTGACAGCAGAGTTATGCTATTGGTATACCCAATTGCGCTGTGTATAGGGAAATCTGACAACGGAGTTATGCAATTGACAGACCAATTTTGGAAAACTATAAATAGACCTGAGGGGGCACCTTTGGAGGGACAGATTATCTATTTTCCTTATTCCTCAGGCATCCCTTGGCAAGCCTAGAGTGTTCTCCAGGATTACCAAGCTCAGCATTTGCTTGGGATGAGAAGCTCTCTTAGATCTTTCGGGTCTGTAGTGGGGCCTCCCCGCTGAGATCTCAGTTCTGTTCCTAGGTTTCTAAGTCTTTGGTCTAGTTTGCTAGCATGAGAGAAGTAAGTGTGAGATCACACCCCTTTTTGGGACCCCAAACTCCACAGAGACCGATTTCCAGTTTCAACAATGCTTATCATAATTGTCATACTTATCATTACAATTTCTTATTGTGATTTAAACACACTTTTAAATCCAACCATACAATTATCTCACAATGAATCATCCACTCAATATAATACCCATACATAGGCTCCAAGTCTTAGGATCGTATTTTAAATAAATAGTTCATAATGTTTTCTTTGTAATGATCTGCAACCTCTCTTGCATTAGTTTGCAGTATGAAATGCTTAATTACCTGATAAACTATATTATTTTGGTAGTGTGTTATCTGCAGAGCATAACAACAACACAACAACACCCATTATCCCACTATAGTGGGGTCGAATATATGGATCCTTTGTCTCCATTATGCCCTATCTTTTGTCATAATCTCACTAATGCCTAAGTACATCATGTCTTTCCTTACAGTTTTATTCCAAGTCTTTTTTGGTCTACCCCTCCCTCGTTTAACATGTCTACTGACTATACTCTCACAATGCCTAATAGGTGCCTCTAATGGTCTCCACCTAAGCATTCTCATCTTCGCAACTCCCATTTTTTGCTCATGTACACAATTCACTATCCAACACTCAGAACCATAGAGCATCGTGGGTCTAATTGCAGTACGGTAAAACTTCCCCTTAAGTTTTAGTGGCACTTTACGATCACATAAGATCCCTGATGTGCCTCTCCACTTCAACCAAACCTCTTGGATTCTATGTGTCATATCTTTATCAATACCTCTGTCTTTTTGAACTATCGATCCAAGATATTTAAAATACTAACTACAGGAAATATCTTGATCACCCAACTTAATAACAAAGTCATACGTCCTTCTTGTACTGCTAAATTTAAGCTCTATATACTCTATTTTTGCCTTGCTCAACCTAAAACCCTTCTTTTCTAAAGTATCTTGCCAAGATTCAAGTTTTGCATTTACACTCTTGCGCTTCTCATCAACAAAAACGATATCATCCACAAACAATAAACACTAAGGTATTGCTTGTTGGATATGTCTGGTGAGCTAATCTATGATAAGGGTAAAGAGATAAGGGCTTAAAGCTGAACCTTGATGTAAGCCAACAGTGATAAGGAGTTCCCGTGTTAATCCTCCAGATGTCCTCACCCTTGTCATTGAATTTGTATACATATCTTTGATTGTGTTAATATATGATATATTTACACCTTTCTTTTCTAAGACTCTCCATAAGATCTCTCTTGAAACTCTATCATAAGCCTTCTCAAGATCAATGAATAACATATGCAAATCTTATTTTATTTCTCGATAGTTGCAAATGAGTCTCCTCAAGAGATGTATAGCTTCCATGGTTGACCTCCTTAGCATGATTCCAAATTGATTCTCCGAGATGTTAGTCTCTTATCTTAATATTCTTTTTATTACTCGTTCCCATAGTTTTATGGTATGACTCATCAATTTAATTCCTCTATAATTGACATAATTTTGTATATCCCCTTTATTCTTATACAAAGGTACCAAGCTACTTTCTCTCCATTGACCTGACATCCTCTTTGACTTCAGTATCTTATAGAAAAAACATATAAGCCACAAAATTCCTTCATTTCCTAGACATTTCCATACTTCGATGGATATATCTTCTGGCCCAACCGCCTTTCCATTTTCATCTTATTTAGAGCATCTTTTACCTCTGATATTTGAAATTTACGATAAAACATTATGTTCTTATACTTCTCTGATTTACTTAACTCTTCCAAGTTCAATTTGTTTTCCTTTGTTTCATTATAGAGGTGATAAAAGTATCTTTTCCATCGTTCTTTAATATCCACATCAACCATCAAAATTTTATCTGTCTCATCCTTTATGCATTTTACTTGACTTAAATCTGTTATCTGCAAAGCATATGCAAAGCATATGTATTAAATTTTATTTTCTTTATATCACATTGAGCATGCCCAACACTTGTGTCTAACTTTGTAGACGATAAGAAAGAATCAATTATTTGTCAAATGTTCAAAGTGTGATTTTTTGTGGAAAGAAGTGTTTATGATTATGAAAGCTAGATGTAAGTTTTCAAAAGCCAATGATTATGTATTTTTAGGATCTCTTTTCACCTTATCAAAATAAATTTATGCTTCTCTAGTATGGAGAAGCAATTCGTTGATGAAAAGTAGTCATATAGCTTTAAGATTTCATGAGATTTCTGTGTATTATTTAAAGATCTATTTGGTATTCTATTTTTCCTTTGGTGGTGTTTCTGAAGAGTTTGAGAGATCTCCACTTTGAAATTATGGCGCGATGGGAATGCTCAAAATCTCTGTTTTGAGACATATATTCCACTAAAGTGTGAGAGCTGCTCATTCTTGGATAAGCAAGTGTCAAGCTTAAGCAATGGAGAACTGCTCATACTTGGATAAGCAAGTGTCATGCTTAAGAAAGTGAAGGTCGGACACTGACTATCTAAACTGGGAGCTATGCTTTAGCAAGTGACTGCATATTGCAAAGGTTAGTGAGAGTCCTTCAATCATCATTTTTCCTGAGACAGTCCTTCAATCTTCATTGGCTTTATTTATGTGCTTCAAGATTTCTCAAAAGTATTCACATAGTTTTACATATATGCATGTGTGTGTATATATAATTGCATATGCTTGTGCTTATGTAAATACCATACTATGGTTTTCACCCACTTTTTTTATTCAACTATTTTTTAAGAAACTAGTGGCTCCTCATGAGGTCAATCTTAATTACTATTGGTGGTGGTGGTTTTTCAATTACTATTTCTCAATATTATAAGTAGTTTCATCATGCACATCATGCATATGAAAATTGTTATAATATTTAGACAAATAATTTTTACAGTGAATCATCACCTATTTGCTCACTTGGCTCTCTTTGGGGATAGCTACGTGATGCACAATTAATGTATATGCCAAACCTGAGCATAATGTGATTATACCAGTTTCATGGCAGCTCTAATTTTTTATTCCTGCATTATTATGTTTGCATGAACTGCAGGTGCCTTCAACTACAGTTTCAAGTAGGTGTCATGACTATAATTCATCTCTGGTTTGCTTAAAGGCTTCAGATCTTTAGCTGGATGATGTCTGGTGATGGTGTCGACCTGTCAGAGTGCTTGAAGATTCAGACAGAGGTTGACGTAGAACGGGGGGAGACACGGTGGCACAAGATGAGGAAGAAGAGGTCAATGACTCTACTGAGAAGCAGAGGGGTGCGGGAAGATAAGACATTTTATTCAAGAACGATGAAGTAAGTTCTAGAACCATTTTGGCCAACTTTGTGCCGCAACAAACTAGCCCGTGATTGAAGTGAAAAGTGATGGCGCACTTCTGCTATGTTGGTTGTTACAGATGATAGACATTATTAATTTTCTGGAACCTGGGTGTCCCTTCACAGATTACATAGTATCAGAATCCATGCTTCCAGATTTTGTTTTGAAATCAATGATTTTATTTCATTTTTTAATGTTTGTAAGTGGAATTATGATTTTTGTGAGGGTTTAAAAGGAATTATTTGCAATGATTGTCAGTGTAGCATTGCCAATGTTAGGGAAAGTTACTACGCATGAGCACAAATCCTTATTGGAGGAGCGAATGAGGTAGCACAGAGTTGGGCTCTCCAAAAAAAAACTAGTATGTTTGATGCTTGTGTTTTAGGTAAAATATTACAAAAATAAAAAATAGATAGTTCATAATATTTTATAATTTTTTGATTGAATTTTATTTAACAAACGAACAAAAGAATTGATCAATTTCATAATATTCACCAATATTATTTATTAGGCGAACGCTAGAATTGTAATTAGTCACCAATATTCAATTCCATAATATTCATCAATTTCTAATTCTAATCCGTGCAAACAAACAGGCCCTTAATGAATTTAAGCAAGATACATGGTTTGATTTAAGTAATCTCTAACTATAGTTCAACCAATTAATTAATTAATATGACCCATCAAACTTTATAGGGTCCCCCATGAAATTTTCAAGACAAACCGACAAGATACGGACCAAGTACGCATGGGCTCGACCGTACCAATTACGCGCATCAAAGCCACAAAACCCAGGAGCTCCCAAAGGGGGAGCCGAACCCGCGCATGCGCACGACGGGGTCATGCATGCCCATCGGGCCTGCGTGCGAGCGTGCCCTGCCAGCTCGCGTAATCGCACCCCCGCACTACCGCGCTCCCGCGCGGCCGAATTCCTCACGGCCGCACACCATGTCACTGCGCCCCGCGCGCGCCTGCATGCGTGGCCGGCGGCGGAGGCGGCCACCACCGGCGACCTCGTCATCCCCGACCACCTCCTTTGCTGCCGCCCTCCTCTGGGAACTTTGCCCGGGCTGCCCGAACTGCCCGGGGCTAAGTGGGGCACTCTCGTGATTTTGATGAAAATGATGATCAAGGTGATCAAAATGGAGCAATGCTATTCGCCAACACAAATCACTCCCCAATGCAATTACCACCATGACCCTCCAAAAAACTCTAAATAGGCCTCCATGTCTTCATTTGAAGACAAACAACTAAAGTGGCAAGAGAGAGATCTGAGATTTTTTGACAAGATCATCGACTTAGGAGTTTGGAAGATTCTCCGCTCATGAATCATCTCCGCTCTCCTACTTGCGTTCAAGCTCCAGCTCTCCCCAAGTCACGTCAACCGCCTCCGCGAGAGCCCTCCCATCAAGGCTTTGCATCAACGAGTACACTCTCTCCAAAAGATTCATGGACTTAGATAATTTCTCGACCGTAATGCTTTCACCCAAGTTCCTCGAGCTCAGGCACTCTAATTCCAGAGCGCTTCCTTCGAGGATTCGAGGACTTAGTCATTTTTTCTCATTTCCTCTACCTATAACGGAGTAGTGGCCTGTTGCCCTCTGAGATCAAACCAAACCCTATAAAACTCCAAGAAGATAGTGGATTTTGGCTTGGCACAGTTCCAGCCACGTTATTTTTAACCCTTTCCGGATTTTCCACATAAAAACACCCCTTATCATTTGTTGCGGTTCATTTTGACTATTTGTGCGCCCAGTCGGATTCCAAGCTACGATGGTCTGATTTCTCCAGACCGGGGAAAGACCGGGCGACCCACAACATTTTGGCGTTGTCTGTGGGAAGGTGTTCCTAGAAGCTCTAACAAGTCTCAGCATTCCTCCAGATCGCATCAATGATAAAGGGAAGCGCACACGCTACAAGTCAATCGGCTCTTAAAGGGCCTAGTGATCAAGCATCCAGCGAATCACCCACCCGCTCGATGCCACGCCTCGAGGAAGTGATCGCCAAACTGGCATGTTCAGTGGAAGAGCGCATGAGCCAGATAAATGAGCGTCAGACCTAAGTGCTCACCTTAATGAGGGAAGTGGGAGCTTCCCAAATCTCAGGGGCACATCCTGTGGAAAACAGCTGAGCCTCATTCCCCTCAGGACACTGATCGCTCAGTGGAGTAGCCCGCACCACGCGCTCCATAGAAACTTGAGGGGGGGGGGGGGGGCACCGCCCGTTAGAACTCCGACTCTCGGAAAGAACAACAAACCCCATGACGAAACCTCTCTAGGTAGGGGAAATAACATTTCGTCGAGCTCAGTGCCTCTCTTATGGAGGTTCTAGATGCCCTCAGAAACAACCCCCACCTCCGAAGGCCTAAGTCCCTCCCTCAAGTGTGTGTGGGGGGGGGGGGGGGGGGGCAGGGGCAATCAGTCCTAGTATTTCCATTTTCATAAAGAAAACAGACACGACACTGATGACTACATTCGCTTAAAGGAGGAGGTCAAATGACTCGTACGCCATGGACTCCTCGAAAAGTTTCACGGAAAGACTCGAGCAACACCACCAACCTCAAAAGAGCCCATAGAGGGGTAGCACCACGAGGGGTCTCCGCTCAGGATGCCGCCGGAGTCAGCTTAGCCAACCATCCCCAGCTTCCCAAATTATGCTCCTCAACACATCCAGGCAACCCTCGAGAGCCCACTAGTTAAAGTAACCAAGATAATGATCTACGATGACATATCCACAAACGTATTATTATTATTAACTCTTCTCTAGCTTGAAATCTCTGGGAGAGACGTCTAGCTCGGTTCAGGGGCACATATGTTATAGGGCACTCAACGATCCAGATCGTAGGAAGTATCATCCTTCTAGTGACTCTGAGGGTCCCCCCAGTGCTAGCCACAAATAACGTGCAATTCATCATCATCTAGACCACTTCGACGTGCGCCTCCATTCTCAGGGGACCAATGCTAAGGGAACTCTGCACCGACTCACTGGCTCATGGCATCGCGTTAGATATTCGCCCGCAAGACGCCTTTCCAAGGGCCTTGGGGCCGTAAAAGCGCAGGACAGTCCTGGACCAGCACCACCCTGGCTGTCTACTATTTGATCCTTTCCCTATTTCTATCTTAAAGAGTATTCCGTGAGGATGGACTCGCGAGCACCTCTATCTTTCTTTTTAACAATGCAACGTCTATTTTTCAATCCATAGTGAATGGGTCATCACAAGACGAGGTTGGAGAAAACCTTTCTGCACCTCCCAAATGAGATTGACGAATTTTGTTTTGCACCTCCTAGATGAGATTGGAAAAAACCTTTCCGCACCTCCCAGGAGAGATTGGGGAAGTCCTTTCTGCACCTCAGGCAAGATCGGCGAAAGCCCTTCTGCACCTTAGGCGAGACAGACAAAGTTCTGTCTGCACCTCCAATACGAGATGGACAAAGGTTTATGTTGGGTACATTGGAAAATGTGTACAAGATTTGGATAAGCCTCACCTAACTCAATGATATACATAAAGGTGTATTTGATGGAATGTTGAGTTTGAATGTGCAGGTTAAAGAAATGCATGAAAATATTCTAAGTACAAGTGTCGACACTAGTGAAGGACTTGAGTCGACACCAAAAGCAAGATTGTGTCGACATACAGGACTTGTGTCGACACATAGAAATTCTATCAGTAGCAGTTGTGTCGACACACAGGACTTGAGTCAACACACACTCAAAGAAATATATCAACAACAGCTATACTGAGACTGGAAGGCTTGTTTCGACACACAGGACTTGTGTCGACACACACTCAAAGAAATCTGTCAACAACAGCTATACTGAGACTGGAAGGCTTGTGTCGACACACAGGACTTGTGTCGATACACACTCAAGAAATCTGTTAAAACCAGCTATATCGAGACCAGAAGCAGTTTTGTCGACACACATGACTTGTGTCGACACATCCAACCGAAGTTGTGTCGAGAAGATAAAGTATGACTGTGTCGACAATATGGGAGTTGTATCGACACCTTCAAGACTTGTGTCAACACATGGTCTATTTGTGTCGACACATTTGGAGTTGTCTCAACGCCCTTTTCTGCTGAGATAGAAGTTCAAGGAGGAGTCAGTTGTCAAGACTGATGACCTAATAGCTATCATAAGTAACAAAGCTGACACATCTATCAGAGCTGTCAGAAGGCCGTTATAAATCGGATTAGCCGGTAACCTTGGATGGATTCTATATATAGACCTATTATATCATAATCATAAGTACTGTACTGTAATAGAACAAGTGAGGGGGAACAAGAGACAAACCCAGAAGAAGGCAGATCCTGAAGAGTCTGCTAGAAAAAATCAGATCTTATTCTGAATTCAAGAAGAAAGCTGGATTGAAGATCAACTCCAACTCAAATTAAAGATCAACCTTACTTGGTACAAATTCAAGAAGCTTTGGATAAGCTAAGACAGGTTGGATCTAAAGTAATCAGTTCTATTAAGAATTGATCAAGAAGGATTCACCTTATTCTTTTTCTATCAGGGTGAATATTTTATTGTTTTAAACAATTAACTTCTTTGTAAGATCTTATATAGATCTGAGTTGTAAGCCTAAACTTATAAAGGCTGAGGTAGGGCTGTTGCCTGAGGTAGGATTCTTGGGAAGAATCTGAGGTATAAGATCTTGTTGATCTGAGTTGTAGGCCTGATGATAAAGGTTGAGGTAGGGTTGTTGCCTGAGGTAGGAGTCTTGAGAATATTCTGAGTTATAGGACTTGAAAAAGTTTGAGCTGTAGGAACCAGTTGGGTTCTGAGTTGTATGATCTGTGGATTTGAGATAGTGGAAGGAAGTTTGGCCGAATCCAGTACTCTGATGGATAGGTGAAGGGGGAGAGTGGACGTATCCATAAATTGGGGAACCACTATAAACCATTATGTACCGTGCTATGAACTTGCTGTTATTATTTATGCTGTGATTATTTTACTGTGCTTTAACATTGTTAATTGCCTAAGTTGATTAAAAGGATTTGAACCTATTCACCTCTCCCTCTAGGTGTTTAGGGTCTATCAACCTAATCTTTCAAGTTGTATCAGAGGGAGGTTGACTCAAATATAGACCTATTTGTTTGAGTAGATCTCCAAGGCAATTATCTGATTAGCCAGAATGGGTTCAGGTGAAAATCAGAAGGAACTTGGATCCATGAAACTACCTATCTGCAGGAAAGAGAATTTTGGCATATGGAAAGAAAGGGTCAGATTATTCATGGAAGCATCTGATCCAAGAATTTACATCACAGTTTTGGAAGGTCCTTTCATTCCTATGAACATATCAGTTCTTGATGCAAATCTCAAAACACCAAAGAGCTATTCTGAAATGACTAAGGAAGAGATCATCCTTGCTACCTTAGACAAGAGAGCACAAAACATAATTGTGAGTGACATAGATGATTCTACATTTCAGAATCTGGTTCATTGCAAAACCTCCAAGGAGATGTGGGACACCTTAATTGTCTACATGGAGGGAACTGACGAATTTAGAGAGGATAGAAAGTCCATGCTGAATCAAGAATATGAGAGCTTCAGACAAGCCAAGTAAGATAGCATAGCAGAATGTTACAAGAAGTTCTTTAGAATTATAAATAAGTTAATGACCTATGGAAGAGTTTTTAGCACATATGAACTAAATAACAAGTTTCTCAGGTCACTAACCAAGGACTTGGATACAAAATATGTGCCATCAGAGAAGTGACTAGGCTTGCTGATACACCTCCACCAACCCTATTTGGTAAACTGTTATCTTATGAGATGCAGCTCATTGCCAAAAAGGAGGAGGAGAAAAGCAATAGGTCTGAATACAAAGAAAGGTCAGTTGCCTTCAAGGCTGAAGCCACGCGAAAGGGTAGGAGAAAGTCACCTTCTCCTCCCTAGAAAATTGCTGAAGTTGAACCAGAAGATACTGACATCAACACTTCAGATAGCCACAATTCTAATGAGGACTTTGCTGCCTTTATAAGACAGTTTCAAAGGTTCATGAAGAAGAAGAAATGGAGAACCAAGCCATCTTCATCTTCCTCCAAGGATGACTATTACAAGAAGAAGAAGACTTCTAAGGATGACAGGTATGGCTCTAATCCTAGTAAATAAACTTCTTCTAAAATTGTTTGCTATTATTGCAACAGGCTAGGACATGTCATAGCTGAATGTCCTGATAAAAGAAAGGAGACTAAGGACAAGCAGAAGCATCGGAATAAGGGCAAGAGGGAGAGATCCCTTGTTGCCTAGAAGCAAAAGAATTGGACTTACTCTTCATAATCAGAATCTGGAGAAGGGGATGAAGCAGACGCCTATATTGGATTGTTCTCTACAGAAGAGGATCATGTAGAATCTGAATTCTTGCAAATGCTAGATTCTATCAATGGATGTGAAGAATATTATTGTAGAGGGCTGATGGCTCTATCTGAGGAAGATCAGTGTGAAGATCAGCCTGGTTCCAGTAAGGTATACAATCCATCCTTAGCTTCTGAGTATTATACTGGATCAGAATCAGAAGCATCTGCATCAAGAGATGTGGATGGTTCTGAATTTGAAGGGGATGTTCATCAATTAATTGATGAGTATGGTGGTCTGTTGCAAGCTCTTAAGAGAAGCAAATTCCTTGTCAAGAAGCAGGCTGAGGAAATTGAATCTCTCAAACTGGCTGCATCAAATTCAGCAAAGATGTTGGATTTGAAATTGAATGAGGTTTCCAAACTGAAAAACATAACTGTTATTCAGATGGGTATAATTACTTTCAAAAATAATCACATCAAGAATCTGGAAGTAAGACTTCAGAAAGAAATTGATCTAGTGGCTAAATTCTCTAAGCCAAAGTCAGTCTTACCCATAATTGATAATTTCATCTCCCAAAAGGGTAAGACAGGATTAGGCTTTAAGGGAGAAACAAGGGCATCCAATTCTCAAAGAAAAGGCAAAGCCCCAGTTCAGCCACTAGCCTTCAAACCCCATATTTCTTTTAGGAAAGTGATGCGACCTACTAATAGGTATGATCATGACTTTACTCATGGTCACTATAAGTATGGTGATCTGAATGGCAAGGGTGCAAATGCTAATAGGGCACCCCATGAGCAAACCCACCAGTTTCTTAACGAATCCTTAATATTTGCTGCTCCAGCGCCAACACTTAAAAGGACTGTTGACAACAATATTGTTAAGCCTATACTTAAGAAAAGGTACAATAGATTTGAGTCATGGTGTTGTGGCAAGGAGGTCCACTTTGCCATTGACTATTGGATCAATGCCAGTATTCATAATAAGGTCAGCTTACCTGTCAGAAAGGCTGCAGGTAAGCATGTCAAAAATCAAACTAACCTGAACCTAGGACCCAATAACTATTGGGGTTCTAAAGATAGGTAATTTTATTTGATGCAGGTGAGTCCAAGTGGCCATACCCCTATATGGTACTTGGACAGTGGATGTTCTAGGCATATGACTGGAACAAGAAGGATGCTGAAGGACTACTCCCCTATAGAAGATGGACCCAAAGTGATCTTTGGTGGATCTGAAAAGGGAGTCATCAAAGGGTTTGGTAACATTTCCTGTAACTCTATCACTATCACTCAAGTGACTTATGTGAAAGGTCTGAAACATAACCTAATTAACATAAGTCAACTTAGTGATCTTGGTTATGGCACTTCTTTGCTCAAGGGTGTGTGCCAAATAAGAAGGTCAAGTGATCAAGAGATCATTCTGACAGGCACTAGGAAAGGAAATGTCTATTGTCTTAACCTTGATTGTGAGATTAAGTACTCACATATCTGTCTAGTTGCAGATGAGAAAGCATCTCATTATGTCCAATGGCATAATAGGATAGCTCACCTGAACTATAAGTCAGTAGGCAAACTCTTTAGTTTGGAGTTAGTGAGGAATGGTCCTCAAGTCAAGTGCATTTATAAGGGTGTGTGTTCAGCTTGCCAAAAGGGCAAACAGACTAAGATATCTTTCCAAGGACATGATACCAAAGATTTTGTAAGATGTCTATACCTCTTGCATATGGATCTATTTGGTTCTATACTAGTTTATAGTCTAGGTAGGAAAGTCTACACATTTGTGGTTATGGATCTATTTTGTTAGGCAAATTGAGAATGAACTTAACAATTAAGTGGTAAAAATCAGAAGTGACCATGAGACTGAATTTCAGTCTGAATGTATGACAAAGTTCTGTGAAGAATTTGGGATTCATCAGGAGTTCTCCTCACCTAGAACTCCCCAACAACATGGGGTTGCTGAAAGAAAGAATAGGATTCTTATTGAGGCAAGTAGAACTCTACCAAGTGACACTTCTCTCCCTGAATACTTCTAGGCTGAGGCAGTAAATACTGCATGTCATGTTCTCAATAGAGCTTCCATCAACAAGAGACACAAGAAGACTCCCTATGAGATTATGAAAGGCAGAAAACCAAACATATCCTACTTTAGGATCTTTGGTACCAAATGTTATGTTCTGAATAATGGCAAGCATTATCTAACTAAATTTGCTGACAAATCCCTAGAAGAGATATTTATTGGGTACAATAATAACAGTAGAGCATACAGAATCTACAACTTTACTACACAAGTTGTAGAAGAATCTATCCATGTAGTTTTTGATGAGTCTATGCTTATTAACTGTGAGATGTCTAGTACTTCTTTTATCCCTACAGGTTTGAAGAAAAAGATGGATAAGCTTACAATTAGTGAAGACCAACCTGCAAGTCAAGATGAAGAAAATGATGGATGCTGTCCAGGGGGAGTAGAAGACTCACTGAATGAAGATGAATACAATAGAGTTCATCTAGGTGAGGATAATGGAGAAGAACAAGAGGTTGATAGACTTCTTACAGTAAGAAGACATTTGAAGGATCATCTAACACACCAAATCATTGGTGATGCAAGTCATGGAGTTCTGACTAGAAGCAAAAGCATGAACACAGTTCTCTATTCAAGCTTCTTGTCCCAAATGGAACCTAAGAAGTTTGAAGAGGCCATACAAGACACAAATTGGATTGATGTCATGCAGGAAGAGCTGAATCAATTCAGAAGATGTAAAGTCTTGGAGTTAGTTCCTAAACCTAAGAATCACAATATCATAGGAACTAAGTAGATCTATAGGAACAAACTAGATGAAAATGACACCATAGTCAAAAACAAAGCCAGACTGGTAGTAAAGGGCTACATATAGGAAGAAGGGATAGAATTTGATCAGACATTTGCCCCAGTTGCAAGGTTGGAAGCAATAAGACTGTTCCTGGCTTATGCAGCTTATCAAGGGTTCAAAGTATTCCAAATGGATGTCAAGTCAGCTTTTCTGAATGGAGACTTGAAGGAAGAAGTATATGTAGAACAACCATCAGGTTTTGTTGATTCTCATTATCCCAACTATGTATATAGGCTTAAGAAAGCTCTATATGGATTGAAACAAGCCCCTAGGGCTTGGTATGAAACTTTGTCTGCCTTCCTTATTGAGAATAAATTCTCAAGAGGGAAAATAGACAAGACTCTATTTTTTAGGGAATCAAAAGGCAAGATCATCCTAGTCTAGATATATGTTGATGACATTATCTTTGGATCAACTGAAAATAACCTTTGTAGTAAGTTTGCCAAACTTATGCAAGGAAAGTTTGAGATGAGTAGCATGGGTGAGCTGAAATTCTTCTTGGGACTCTAAGTTAAACAGACTGATGATGGATTGTTCATATCTCAGTCTAAGTTTACCAAGGAGTTAATCAAGAAATATGGCATGGAGACAGCCTCCACCATGAAAACTCCAATGAGGACAAGTATGCTTATAGGCAAAGATGAGGCAGGAAAACCTATTGATGAGTCTTTGTATAGAGGGATAATTGGCTCCCTACTTTACTTGACTGCTAGTAGACCAGACATCATGTATGCTATATGTGTCTGTGATAGGTACCAAGCTTGCCCAAAGGAATCTCATTATTCTTATGTAAAGAGAATTTTGAGATATCTAAATGGAACACCTAATCTAGGTCTTTGGTACCCTAAGAATAGAGATTTCTTGCTAACAGGTTTTTCAGATGCAGACTTTATAGGCTGCAAAGAAGACAGGAAAAGCACCATAGGTACATGTCAGTTCCTAGGTGGAAGGTTGGTGTCATAGAGAAGCCAAAAGCAGACAAGTGTAGCTATTTACACTGCTGAATCAGAGTATGTAGCTGCAGGTTGTTGCTGTGCAGAGTTGTTGTGGATACAACATCAACTTGAAGACTATGACATCAAGGTAAGTAGAATTCCATTATATTGTGACTTTACTAGTGTTATTTCTATAGCTAGAAATCCTGTTTCACATAGCAGAACAAAGCATATAGAAATCAAGTTTCACTTCATCAGAGAACATGTTGAAAAAAAAGACATAAGTCTAGAATTTGTCAACATTAATAATCAAGTTGCTGATATATTTACAAAACCTCTGGATGAAAGTAAATTCAATCATTTTAAAATTGAATTAGGTATGTTGAACCTAGAATGAGATATTTAGTCATCACAAAACTTTCTCAAGAAATTTGGCTAAGTTAGAATGTTTGCGTCGACACAAGCTAACTGTGTCGACACTATTAGCAGGTTGTGTCGACAAAGAAACAGACTGCGTCGACACAGAAAAAAAATCTGTGTCGACACAACTCTGTCGAGACCATGTATTAGAATATTTTTGTGTCGACACACAAAAATCTATGTCGACACATAGACATGTCGGCACTTACAGTGTTCTATCGAGACTTCAGTAGTCTATGTCGACACAAGCAAAAGTATGTCGACACATAGACATGTCGACTTCAAAAAAGTTTTGTCGAGACCTAGGTCATCTATGTCGACACATGTAAAATTTTGTCAACTAGTTTATTCCTAAGTTAGGCGCGTCACTTGACCTACCCTTTACAAGTACACAATAAATAGGAGAAGACAAAATCTGGCCGACTGTGCTTTCAGAATTCTCGACTCTAGACTTTGTGTCGACAAGAAAATCTTCCGTCGACTCTCTTCTCTCTCGTTCACCAATGGCGCCACAACAGGACGAAAAGTTCAATAAAGTATATGAACTAATACGCAAGGCGTTCGAGACTGCCTCACCAGACATCAAGGGGATGATCGATTACCCTAATCGCAAAATATGGATTGGAATACTCGGTCTCTAAACCTACAAGGATATGGAAGAAAGAGGTTCTTGAATTTTACTCTTCCGCAATAATGGATTCTCAAGGAAAGAAGTCTAAGTCCACTGTAAATGGTTCTACAGTAAAACTCTCCCAGAAAAATATCAGAAAGTCACTTCAGCTTCCAAAGATTAAGGAAGAAGAAGATATCATATATTCCATGACAAGGGATGCACTCCAATGGTGTGGGCTGGATCCCAATACCAAGATTGGTTCTTCAATGACCAGAAAGGGAATGAATTCCCAAAGTAAATTCCTGTCAGAAATAATAGGCAAAGTTATTCTCTTCAAAACAGGAAGTCATGATAGGATCTCTGCCTACACGTTCAAACTCATGACCCGAGTTATCTTCCAAGTGAAAACAGACTGGTTAGCTGTAATGTTTGACAAAATCAAAGAAAGTGCCAAGAAACCTAATCTGGGTAGGATATTGAGCTTGTATCTGGCTTCCACCATCCCAGAGGTGATGAATCGAACTTCAGGAACAAAGATAAATCACATGAGAAGAATGGATTTGAGAATACTATCCAGGTGGGAAGGAGTTTTGACCAAAGATGTTTCTAATCCACTGAAACCAGTGAAGAAAGATAAGAAAAGATAACTACCACCCAGGAAGCAGAATCTTCCAGTGATTCTGAAGAGCAGGTTGTCTTCAGCTCAGATGAAGAATAACAAAGAAAATCACCTACACCACAACCAGATAAAGAAGCTCATGCCCAAGGGGAGGGAATCCAAACTAATGACACTCAGGTGGTATCATCTCCAAGGGGAGAAAACAATGAAACTTCAGTTGTTCAAGACCCTGAACAATCACAGCTGCCTGCCCAAGGGGGAGTTATTGCCGAAGTTGCTTTGGAGAGTGAGTATGCAACTGATACTGTTCTGAACATAGTATCAGAAATCAACAATGCAGCAACAGTCATCTCTGAGACAGAAGCACAGGATGTGCATATGCCAGATCCAGATCAAGATGAGCACCTCCACTCCTCCAGCCTAGAGAAAACCCTGGAAAAGGATCTTGATGTCCATGGAGAACCAGTTATTGGGCAAGAGAAAATTATACCTCCTATTCAAATGCAGCAGGAGGTAACTTTGGAAGAATTATTTCCTGACCTCTAGTATGCAAGGACTGAGGGGGAGATGCCAAGGACTGGGGGGGAGAAGAAACTACATGCCTCCAACCCTAAGGATACTGTGGATATAGAAGGTTTTTCAAATTCTTCTGATGATGAAGAAGCTTCCATGGATAAGAAAAGGAAGCTGGTGGCTCTCAGGAAATGGAGCACAGGCTATAAGAAAGCCTTACAAACTGTCCCTGAAACATCTGCTCCAGGAATAGACTTCAGTTCACTATTGGTGCAACTGCAAGTGAAATTGGATGAGCAAAGACTTGTTTTGGAAAAGTATGTGGATGAGTCCCATAAAGAAGTGCAGTTCCAGCTATCCCAGGATATCAAATCCATCAGATTTGAAGTCAATTAGAACAAAAGGAGATGACAGATTTCTTCTATAAGAGAGGTATTGCTGTAGTATACTTGGTTGAGCAACAACAACTGATAAAGACTGAAGTTGAAGACATTGCAATTAAGCAAGGATATATTCTAGAAAATCAATTCAGATAAAATGAAAATCTCAAGGAATCACATGGTGAAATTCTCAAAAAACTGGGAAGTATTGCTACTGATTTAAAAACTGAAGTATCCAAGCAAATCCAAGAAGATCTAGCTTCTGTTCAAACTACAATTCAGGCATCCCAGAAGACTATTTCTGATCAACTGGAGAAATTCAGACTGTACTACAAAGAGGGAATAGATTATCTGGCTACTCAAGTAAGGTTTCAGAAAGATGATCTAAGAGATCATGTGACTAGAGAAGTCATAAAGGGGGAGAGAGTGTTAGTCAAAGCCAGCTCTAATCATGCTAAATGGGTATCTAATACCATCAGAGCTACTCTTGGATATCCACCTCTTTGTGATGAAGATAACACTACTGAATTTGGTATTCAACCTACTCACATTGAAGGGGTTCAGCAGGAAGTTGCACAAGTCATCTATCCTCCAGCTGATTTTGAAGAAGTACAGCAAGCAGTACAACATATGTATAGCCCTCCACAAGAGGCTCATAATGTTATTATTGAAAAAGTTGAAATGTCTGAAGCTGCTAAGGATGCTCAGAAAGAGGCTCAACTTTCTAAGAAAAGATTCAGAGAACGGGCAAAATTAAAGCCTGATTTTGAGCAATGGAGTCCAACCTCTAGAAATATCATTCTTACTGCCTGGAAAGCTGTGAAGGACAACATGCATGATAGAGGCAAATGGTACTCTGAACAAGAATGAAGTATCAGAAAAGATAAGATGTCATACATCAGTTCAGAAGGGATATCAAAGCTGGAAAGTTACCTGCTAACTCTGTGGAGCCTAACAAGTACTTTCCAAAGCCTTATCATTACTTTGAAAGGCAAAAGATTAAGGCTGAAGAGCTCAAAAAGAAAGATCTGAAAGGGAAGAAGCCAGCTGATGATTCAGAAACCAATGCGTAAGCAAAGATAAAATCTGGCAAAGGAATTGTGATCAAAGAGCCTGATCAATCTTAGGGATAGATAGGTTAGTCATAGAACTATGTAAATTTTGTTCTAAACAATCTTGTAAATCAAACACTTATTCCTGATTAAAGAATGTTATCATATTTTGTGATGATAATAAATGTTATTCCTTGTTATTTCTGTTTATGAGCTCCCCCTGCATGTGAAATGATAATATACATCTTCTTTATTTTATTATAAGTGGTGTATATCATTGACTAAGGGTTGTGACTTCTCCAAATAGGGGGAGATTATTGGGTACATTGGAAAATGTGTACCAGATTTGGAGAAGCCTCACCTAACTCAATGATATACATCAAGATGTATTTGAT
Source organism: Platanthera zijinensis (assembly GCA_039513925.1). Lineage (NCBI taxonomy): Eukaryota > Viridiplantae > Streptophyta > Magnoliopsida > Asparagales > Orchidaceae > Platanthera > Platanthera zijinensis. The sequence goes on from CM077086.1 coordinate 63,171,600, forward strand.
GGAATGTTGAGTTTGAATGTGCAGGTTAAAGAAATGCAAGAAAATATTCTAAGTACAAGTGTCGATACTGGTGAAGGACTTGTGTCGACACCAGAAGCAAGATTGTGTCAACACACAGGACTTGTTTCGACACATAGAAATTCTGTCAGCAGCAGTTGTGTCGACACACAGAAATTCTGTCAGCAGCAGTTGTGTCGACATACAGAACTTGTGTCGACACACACTCAAAGAAATCTGTCAACAACAGCTATACTGAGACTGGAAGGCTTGTGTCGACACACATGACTTGTGTCGACACATACTCAAAGAAATCTTTCAACAAAAGTTATACTGAGACTAGAAGGCTTGTGTCGACACACAGGACTTGTGTCGATACACACTCAATAAATCTGTTAACACCAGCTATATCGAGACCAGAAGCAGTTGTGTCGACACACATGACTTGTGTCGACACATCCAACAGAAGCTGTGTCGAGAAGATAAAGTATGACTGTGTCGATAATGTGGGAGTTATATCGACACCTTCAAGACTTATGTCGACACATGGTCTATTTGTGTCGACACATTTGGAGTTGTCTCAACGCCCTTTTCTGCTGAGATAGAAGTTCAAGGAGGAGTCAGTTGTCAAGACTGAAGACCTGACATCTGTCATAAGTAACAAAGCTGACACATCTGTAAGAGCTGTCAAAAGGCCGTTATAAACCAGATCAGCCGGTAACCTTTGATTGATTCTATATATAAACCTATTCTATCACAATCAGAAGTATTGTACTGTAATAGAACAAGTGAGGGAGAACAAGAGACAAACCCAGAAGAAGGCAGATCCTGAAGAGTTTGTTAGAAAAATTCAGATCTGATTCTGAATCCAAGAAGGAAGCAGGATTGAAGATCAACTCCAACTCAAATTGAAGATCAACCTTACTTGGTACAAATTCAAGAAGATTTGGAGAAGCTAAGACAGGTTGGATCTAAAGTAATAAGTTTTATCAAGAACTGATCAAGAAGCATTCACCATATTCTCTTTCTATCAGGGTGAATATTTTATTGTTTTAAACAATTAATTTCCTTTTAAGATCTTATATAGATCTGAGTTGTAAGCCTAAATTTATAAAGGCTGAGGTAGGACTGTTGCCTGAGGTAGGATTCTTGGGAAGAATCTGAGGTGTAGGATCTGGTTCATCTGAGTTGTAGGCCTGGTGATAAAGATTGAGGTAGGGCTATTGCCTGAGGTAGGAGTCTTGAGAAAATTCTGAGTTATAGGACTTAAAAAAGTCTGAGCTGTAGGAACCAGTTGGGTTCTGAGTTGTAAGATCTGTGGATCTGAGATAGTGGAAGGAAGTTTGGCCGAATCCAGTACTCTGTTGGATAGGTGAAGGGGGAGAGTGGACGTACCCATAAATTGGGGAACCACTATAAACCATTGTGTACTGTGCTGTGAACTTGCTGTGACTGTTTGTGCTGTGATTATTTTACTTTGCTTTAACATTATTAATTTCCTAAGTTGATTAAAAGGATTTGAACCTATTCACCCCCCACCTCTAGGTGTTTAGGGTCTATCAACCTAATCTTTCAGTTTATATGCACCTTTATAAGATGAACCCCAGTTCTCATGAGGCGCAAACGAACAATGGTTCTTCGCCTCCTCCACCCGGACGGACCCCAGTCCTCCTGAGGCACTAACAAACAAAGGTTCTTCGCCACCTCTGCAACCCGCATTTTCCCCGAGGTTAAGAAGTATCAGAGTACGGGAAAACACGCGTTGTGATGCCACGTCGAGCAGGGGATAACTGCTGACGCTCAGGCAATGCACTAAAACTTCAAATCACAAGTTTTAAAATAGTAGAAAACCAGTTTATTTAAAGGCCGTATCCCTCGGCACAGTGGATCAACTAGTCCACGATAAGAAAATATATTTGCTTGCAGCGGAAAAATACTTTGATTTAGTTGATTTGACACCCTAAATGAGTATAAGCGCCCTCAAGGGACCACTTATGGTATGCACGACTCCTAAGGTGAGTATAGTATTTATATATGAAAGATATTCTTTACGCTTAAAGAAGATAGTGTTTTAGTTTTACAAATATGATATGCATGAGATACATATAATTGTTTAGGGTTTTAAAATACCTAACATGCAACCTAGCATAAAACCTTCCCAGAAGGAAGTAAGCAACCCCAAGAGGGCAAAATAGCAGTTTTAATTCATATCCAGCAAAACAAGTAAGCCACCAGTGGGCGTCGACAACCCGACAGGAACCCACCAGTGAGTGTGTATGCCCATACAGAAAAGAAGAATAACTACCTCACAAGCTGGAAGATCTGTAACTCAGCTACCCCGGAGGCTATCAGCAAAACCCACTGAAGGATCAAGCGCATACCCAACTACACCGAAAGCCCGGACTGTTGGAGAGGGCTCTACTTAATTTCTTAAATAAGTAGTAAAGCGCCACGGGTCAAGTGAAGGAACGCAGGACCCAACAATCCCCCCATGCGTCCAGCACAACCCGTCGGCTCAGAGGTGGGGTTACCACATGGCTCAGAGGTGGGGTTACCACATGTCCACGGTTTGCCTGACCCACCAGACCAACACAGGTAGAAGGGAAAAATCAAGATTTAATAGCGCCCCCCTCGGTCTTGAACCCGTGACCTCCTCTGATACCAATTGAAGGATCAAGCGCATAACCAACTGCACCAAAAGTCCGGACTGTTGGAGAGGGCGCTACTTAATTTCTTAAATAAGTAGCAAAGTGCCACGGGTCAAGTGAAGGAATGCCGGACCCAACACCCACTAAAAGGGAACAGCCGCTCTATCGGCTACAACCTGGACCTGAGGCATTCAAGAAAGAACGCCTCAGTACAATATCAAAGCATGAAGAATATATGATTTAAGTGCGAGTAAAAAGGGTTTACCAACCCGGTAACAAAAGCAACAGCTAACAGTAAGTGAAAAGTATGACAGTAAGAAGAAAAATACTATCAAAAGGACAGTAAAGGTAAATCACACCAAGTGTGAGCACAAAAGCTACCTGCACGGCAGAAATAAACAACCTGCAGCAGTAAAGCATCAGTGTACTAGCAGGAATAGCCAAAAGCAGGAAAAGAAAGAGCTAACAATCCTAACTTTGTGGGCAAATGACCAGGGTGTAAATAATAAGGGGCTGGAGTGGGTGGCAGTACCAGCACCAACAACCAGACCCCAAAATAAATACTCAAGGGTGAACACAACCAGTGGCAGCCTTAGAGTCCACACACCTAAACAAGTCAGCCCCATTGTCCAGACTTCGTGGTATCCACAGCTCAGCACACACATTTCACCCCTCTAGGGTCCAGAAAACACACCCTCCGGCCATAGTCCACGAGTCGGCATGCAAAAACTAGCCGAACACCCCAACATCCCCCTTAGGAAGGAAAAACTACTCTAATAGTCCTAAAGAAGCACACATCCCAAGGCTAAAGACTTAGCCTAAAAAAACTGCGGCGTTGAGTGAGTCTACCTCACTCAACGCAAAAATAGCCACGACGTTGAGTGAGGTACCCTCACTCAACGCCAAAGACTTTACCGCAAGCCCTGGATGTGGCGTTGAGTGAGTCTACCTCACTCGACGGCAAACCTGCTTTGGCGTTGAGTGAGGTCGACTCACTCGACGCCAAACCTGCTTTGGCGTTGAGTGAGGTCGACTCACTCGACGCCAAACCTGCTTTGGCGTTGAGTGAGGTCGACTCACTCGATGCCAAACCTGCTTTGTCGTTGAGTGAGGTCGACTCACTCGACGCCAAACCTTCTTTGGCGTTGAGTGAGGTCCACTCACTCGACGTCAAACCTGCTTTGGCGTTGAGTGAGGTCAACTCACTCGACGCCAAACCTGCTTTGGTGTTAAGTGAGGTTGACTCACTCGACGCCATTAGACTTAACTGCTGAAAAGACTGCGGCGTTGAGTGAGTCTACCTCACCCAACGCCAAAACAGCTGTAGCATTGAGTGAGGAACCCTCACTCAACGCCAAAGACTTAGCCGCAAGAACAACCATGGCGTTGAGTGAGTGCACCACACTCAATGCCATAAGCCTAACAGTCTAGGCGTTGAGTGAGGTATACTCACTCAACGCTTTTGACTTAGCAGAAAATCTAGGAAAAATTCCTGGAGCTAACCCGACCCAGCTCCCTCAGCTCCTCCTAACCCGAGAGCTGGAATTTAATTCCAGCTCTCACTCCTACCTCTCCTACCCGACCACATCAGCCCTAAACTAGCTTACCACTAAGCTAAGCCTAATCCTAATACTAACTAGCAACCTTGGCACCAGCCAAGACAACTGTACAATTGAGAAAAGGGGAAGAAAACCTCGAGCTTTAGGCTAGCAAAAGAAAAAGAGCAGCACAAGCTAAGATTAGAAATAAAAATAGCAAGGGGCAAAGGAGCCACTTGCCTCACCACCAAGCTCCAGCAGCAGCCTTCACTTAACTGGCTCGGCACCGGCAGCAAGGCTACCTAGGAAGAAACAAAATCTGGAGCTTCTTAGAGAAGAGGAAGAGGAGAAAACTGAAACCCTAACTCCTATGGACGTCCCGAGAGGTTTAAGAACAAACCTAGGGAGGAAGACAGCCGGATCGGCTCTTCCCGAGAGGAAAAACTGCCTACCCAGCTCAGCAAACCGCCGGCCGAAAGCTCCAGCACCACCGCCCGATTTCTTCCTTCCGCTGGAAGCCAACCAGTCAGCTGCTCGGGAAAAAGAGGAAGAAAGCTAGCTGGCATCTTTTAAAAACCCTCCACTAACCACTAAAACTGAATAGAATAAAAGTCTAGCCTAAGCACTAACTAATTAAAATAAAAGCTAAGCCTGTTGAATGGACTCGGCCCATTACAGCTTCTCTACCGAACCCGAGCCCCTCTAGAAACAAATATATATAAACTTATATATATATATACCGATATATATATATATCTATATATATATATATATATATATATATATATATATATATATATCCAGAACAATTATATAAACACATTCATGTACATATATATATATATATAAGCAAACCTATATATATATATATAAGCTGAAAAAGAAAAGGGCTAACCGCACCCCATCATTACAAGCACAAATAAATATATATATATATATATAAATATATATATATATACATGTACATATATATATATATAATAAATGGCTAACATTTTATCCTAAAACCAAGCACAAGCCTTACCAGGCTCGGACACACAAGGCTACGCACAACAAAGGCAACAGCCCTGCAACACACTACCAGCTAACAAAACGAACGTCGAGACGACGCAAAAAAACAAACGATCGCGGATTTTGAAAAAACTCGCACCTTAGCTAAGCACCCAAGCTACGAAAACAACGGCAAAGTCGAAAGCAACATCCGACGATCGAACACTCGGGCTTACACAACCCAAGCCAAAATACAAGCATTCCCTAAGAGGCTCAGCCGAGTCATCATAACTAACACAGACTAGCTGGGGAATCTTGCAAACAGGTTACACAAGGAACCTAAAGAGCTAAGACTACGCTCTAACAACGACAAAAGGCCGGAAACACATCAACGTAATGCCAAACGATAAACAAACAAAACACCGAAAAACCGGGGGCGTTACAGCCACTCTCCCTAAAAGAAAGTTTCGCCTCGAAACTTTAAACATAAAACTTCAATCAAGAAGAAAAAGAAATAGCTAAGCCAAAGCTATAAAAAGCACCAAAAACATACCAGGCACGAGATCAGGGAAAGAGATGAGGATATGCGTTCCTCATTGCCGACTCTAGCTCCCAAGTCGCGCTTTCTACACCCTGGTTCTTCGACAAAATCTTAACCATAGGAATGGTTTTCCTCCGCAACACACGATCCTGAGCATCCAAGACGCGGACAGGCACCTCCACAAAAGAAAAGTTCGGCTCCAACTGGGGCATAGAATCCAAAACCTGCCTATCACTCTGCACACACTTCCGCAACTAACTGACGTGAAAGACATCATGCACGCCAGGAAAATTTGTAGGCAAGTCTAACCTGTAAGCTGATACTCCAATCCGCTCAGTAATAAAAAATGGACCCACGTATCTCGGATCCAATTTCCTGTTCTTGCCAAACCTCTGAATCCCGCTCATCGGGGAAACCTTTAAGAACACCTGGTCCCACACAGCAAATTCCAAATCTGATCTACGCCGGTTGGCGTTCTTTTCATATCTTTCCTGGGCTATTCAAAGCTTTTCCCGAATAAGCTTCACTGAAATCTCCATCTCCTCGAGTGCTTCTGGACCCAACAATGGTCTCTCGCCCAACTCAGCCCAAAACAAAGGAGTCCTGCAGCGCCTCCCATACAAAGCCTCAAAAGGAGCCATTTGCAAGCTTTCTTGATAGCTGTTGTTATACGAAAACTCCATAAGTCGCAAACGCTCGTCCCACGCCCCATCATGCTCCAGAATATAGCATCGGATCATATCTTCCACAATCTAATTTATCCGCTCCATCTGACCGTTGGTCTGCGAGTGATAAGCAGTGGAATACCTCAAATCTGTCCCCAACCCCTCTTGAAGACTCTTCCAAAAAAGAGACGTGAACCTAGAGTCTCGATCCGATATGATGCTCACGGGTACACCATGCAGTCTGATGACCTCCTCCAAATACAACTTTGTTATCTTCCTCAACGGGTAGTCGATCTTGAATGGTATGATGTGAGCACACTTCGTCAGTCTGTCCACGATCACCCATACTGAATCATGCCCCCTAGGAGATCTTGGCAAACCTGTAATGAAATCCATCGAGATGCTTTCCCACTTCCAAGTCAGAATCTCCAAGGGAGTCAGCTTGCCACCTAATCTTCCATGATCAACCTTCACTCGCTTGCAAGTTTGGCACTCAAAAACAAATCTGGCTATGTCTCCCTTCATCCCATACCACCAGACAATCTGCTTTAAATCGTGGTACATCTTGGTGGATCCAGGGTGGTAGGCAATGCTAGATCCATGGGCTTCCCTGCACACCAAAACCCTGATGTCTCAAACTGCGGGAATGCAAAACCTGCCACGGTACTTCAAAGTACCTGTATCATCTATAGAAAAATCTGGCAGTTCACCTCTCTCAGCTCGAAGATACAAATGCAGAAGGTCAGGATCATCCTTCTGATACAATCTTGTGAGCGCGATCCATGAAGGTTCTGCCACTGCCAGGCTGCTCTGCACATCGCAGCTACCCATAGAAATGCCCATCAACAGAAACTCCTCTACTAACAACTCGGCTGTGAGACAAAAAATCTTCCCTGATTTCCAACTCAGGGCACCGGCCACCACATTGGCCTTGCCCGGATGATACTGAATCTCGACCTCATAGTCGGCCACGTACTCTAGCCATCGCCGCTGACGCAGATTCAAATCCTTCTGCATGAAGACATACTTCAAGCTCTTACGATCAGTAAAAATCCTGCACTACTCACCATACAGCAAATGCCTCCACAGCTTCAGAGCATAGATCACGACAGCAAACTCCAGGTCATGCGTAGGATAATTCCTCTCATGAGTCTTTAGCTGTCTCGACCCGTACGCAATCACCTTCCCGTCTTGCATCAGTACGCATCCACATATACATCATACTCAGCACCTTCAGTAGGCAAGGACAAAACAGGAGCTGAACATAGCCTTCTCTTTAGCTCCTCAAAAGCCTCTTCATATTTGTCATCCCATACGAAGGCTACATTCTTCTGCGTCAACTTGGTCAACGGCGCAGACAGGGTGGAGAATCCCTCCACAAATCTTCTATAATAGCCCGTCAAGCCCAAGAAGCTTCTGATCTCTCAAGGAGTAATAGGTCTCGCCTATTCAATAACCACAACGATCTTTTCTGGGTCCACTGAGATGCCCTCCTTGCTAACCACATGGCCGAGGAAAGATACCTGAGGCAGCCAAAATTCACATTTGCTCAGCTTGGCATAAAGCTTATGGTCTCTCAGAGTTGCCAAGACCAGACGCAAATGTCGATCATGCTCTTCTGCATTTCAGGAGTACACCAAAACATCGTCAATAAAGACAATCACAAACTTGTCTAGGAAATCCTTGAACACGTGGTTCATCAAATCCATGAAAGCTGAAGGTGCATTAGTCAAACCAAATGACATGACTAAGAACTCAAAATGCCCATGACGAGAACGGAATGCCGCCCGTAGAACATCTGACTCCCGAATCCTCAACTAGTGATAGCCCGAACGAAGGTCTATCTTTGAAAACACAACACTACCACGCAGCTGGTCAAACAAATCATCAATTTGAGGCAGAGGGTACCTGTTCTTAATTGTAAACTTGTTCAGCTCTCTATAGTCGATGCATAGCCTCATCGACCCGTCTTTCCTCTTTACGAATAGCACAGGCGCACCACAGGGCGGCGAGCTTGGCCTGATAAAACCCTTTGCCAACATCTCATCTAGCTGGATCCGCAACTCCTCCAGCTCTCGCGGGGCCATGCGGTACGACGCCTTAGCAATAGGACGCGTACCCGACTCCAAATCTATAGCAAACTCGACATCTCTATCGGGTGGAAGACCGGAAAGATCGTCAGGAAAAACATCAGAGAACTCACAAAAAACAGGAATCTCCTCCAACCGCGGCACACTAAAATCTGTCCCTACCAGAGAAACCAAACAGGCAAAATAGCCAGAATCAAGTACCTTGCGAGCACGTACCACAGAAATAACCGGAGACTCCTGGAGGGGATCGACATAAGCGCTCTCGGGCTGACCGTTGTCCTTCACGAAATCCAAGCGCTTACCCATGCACTGGATAACCGGATCATATCTGGACAACCAGTCCATGCCTAGGATAACATCGAAGTCCTCCAGGTCAATCACCTTCAGATCCACCTTTGCTAGAAAGTCCCCCCAACAAGACTGGGCAGCCCTGAATACCCAAATCTGAAATCACAGAGCCACCAGAAGGGAACTTGATGCAGAAAGCTCCACCAACACGATCTAGGCCAGAGCAGAATCGCTCCACGAAAGCCCTAGCAACAAAAGAGTGGGTAGATCCGAAATCGAAAAGAACGTGCGCCCAACAGTTCTTTACCTTAAATCTCCCTGAAATAACCTGGGTCGAGGTCAATGCTTCCTCCGAATAAATAACATTCAGCTTCCCCTTGACTTTATCCACACGCGGGGGTGGCGGCAACGCCTGCAATGGAACTGTTGGAAGAACGGGTTGCGCCTGAGGGCACCTCGTCTTGAGATGGCCCTTTTGCCCACACTGAAAGCAAACTTTATCTTTCAACCAGCAATGAGCCGCATCATGCCCCTTCTTTCCGCACAAAGTACACACCACATCCCCTCTGAGAGCACCCTGAATAGCATGGACTTGCTCTTTCTTCTGCGCTGCCAATCTCTTGAAGCAATTTTCCAAAGGATGGCCCGGCCGGCCACAGAAGCTACAAGTCCCCTTGGTCTTCTTCCTTGAAACTGCATTAGGTTCCTGGGGGCCTTTCCCTCCAATAGACTTCCGCTTGTCTTGCCTCGCCTGCTGGCCTCTATTCTTATCATTCTCAATGGCCTCGACCTTCAAGGCAGCTTCAACCACACTGGCATAACTGACTGCTCCTTAGGCATTTGCTAACTGGTGAACGTCGCTTCTTAGCCCACCCAGAAACCGCTTAACCCGATCTGCTTCAATACTCACAAGTCTAGAAGCAAACTGACTCAGCTTGCTAAATTCAACCTCATACTCATTGACCGTGAGTTTCCTTTGCTTCAAATACAGGAAGTCGTTCATCAACCGGTCCCGCTCGACTGAGGGAAGAAATTTACTTAACAGGGTCACCTTAAATGACTCCCAGGTGCATCCTGCCACCAAGCTTTCTTTCTCCCTTAGCCACCAACTTTTAGCCAATCCCTTGAGCTGGTTGGCAGCGAGCATTACCTTCTGATCATCCGTAATCCCAGAATAGGAGAACATCACCTCTATGGAAATCAGCCAGTCATCCAAAATCATGAAATCTGCTTTCCCGTCATAAGTAGGGGGCCTAAGCCACTGAAACTGAGATATAAAGGCCATCTCCGGGGGCACCATGACTGGAGGCACAAGAGGAGCAGGAGGGAGAGAAACAGCTACACCCCCAATTGGGTCCTGAACTCTCTGAGCCTGCCCTGCCACTACTGCAACCAAGGACTGAATCTGGGTCTGCATATCCACCAATAGCATTGCCAAGGCATCATTGCTCTAACGCAGGCTTTCGATTATCGCCTCGCTCCGGGATCCCGAAGACTCGCCCTTAGATTGGGGAGTCGATCGCGTCACATGACGCTTCGCCATCCTATAATCGCACCCGCTCTAGTTAAAACCCATCCCAACAGCTAGAATAAAACTACCCGGTACAGACAAGCATACTTAAATATGAATTTCAACTGCAAAACTTGCTCTGGGATTTGTTTTATAATGATGATGTTATGCTTAACCTGAGATGGTTCACCACCATCATACTAACTCTTGTGCCAAAACCATGAATGCATGCTATTATATTCGTTTTAACTCAAAACCATATGTGTACATATGTCATCATGCAAGTCTTTAGCTTGACATGTTATGCTTATGCAATGTTATGCTATGCATGATGTGCTATGCATTCTAAAAAGGCCTTAATGCATGCCATGAGCGGCATACACAAGAAAATGTTATGCATCCCATACTACATAACATTCCCATGCAACGAAAAAAAGAAAACGTGCTAGCCGCATTCATGTGGTGAAGTTATGCATCCCATACTACATAACCCTCACATGTTGCCTCCTATGGTGGATCCATATACAAACACATATTATGCATTATGCATCACATGCTACATAATATTCCCCGTATACTTCTTTATGCTAATGAGTGTAGTGTTCGTGCTTTGTCCAAGACATGCTGATGACATATCGTTCTGTGTATGCATATGAAGCTAAACTTCTAATGAGATCAAAAGGAAAGGTTGCCCGACTAACTTGTCAAGCAACCTCCCTCTGATACCAACTATCACAACTCGCATTTTCCCCGAGGTTAAGAAGTATCAGAGTACGGGAAAACACACGTTGTGATGCCACGTCGAGAAGGGGATAACTGCTGACGCTCAGGCAACGCACTAAGACTTCAAATCACAAGTTTTAAAATAGTAGAAAACCAGTTTATTTAAAGGCCGTATCCCTCGGCATAGTGGATCAGCTAGTCTACGATAGGAAAATATATTTGCTTGCAGCAGAAAAATACTTTGATTTAGTTGATTTGACACCCTAAATGTGTATAAGGGCCCTTAAGGGACCACTTATGGTATGCACGACTCCTAAGGTGAGTATAGTATTTATATATGAAAGATATTCTTTACGCTTAAAGAAGATAGTGTTTTAGTTTTACAAATATAATATGCATGAGATACATATAATAGTTTAGGGTTTTAAAATACCTAACATGCAACCTAGCATAAAACCTTCCCAGAAGCAAGTAAACAACCCCAAGAGGGAAAAACAACAATTTTAATTCATATCCAGCAAAACAAGTAAGCCACCAGTGGGCGTCGACAACCCGACACGAACCCACCGGTGAGTGTGCATGTCCATACAGAAAAGAAGAATAACTAACTCACATGGTGGAAGATATGTAACTCAGCTACCCTAGAGGCTATCAGCAAAACCCACTAAAAGGGAACAACCGCTCTATCGGCTACAACCTGGACCTGAGGCATTCAAGAAAGAACGCCTCAGTACAATATCAAAACATGAAGATTATATGATTTACGTGCGAGTAAAAAGGGTTTACCAACCCGGTAACAAAAGCAACAGCTAACAGTAAGTGAAAAGTATGACAGTAAGAAGAAAAATACTGTTAAAAGGACAGTAATGGTAAATCACACCAAGTGTGAGCACAAAAGCTACCTACACGGCAGAAAGAAACAACCTGCAGAAGTAAAACATCAGTATACTAGCAGGAATAGCCAAAAGCAGGAAAAGAAAGAGCTAACAATCCTAACTTTGTGGGCAAATGATCGGGGTGTAAATAATAAGGGGCTGGAGTGGGTGGCAGTACCAGAACCAAAAACCAGACCCTAAAATAAATAATCAAGGGTGAACACAACCGGTGACAGCCTTAGGGTCCACACACCTAAACAAGTCGGCCCCATTATCCAGACTTCATGGTATCCAAAGCTTAGCACACACATTTCACCCCTCCAGAGTCCAGAAAACACCCCCTCCGGCAATAGTCCACGAGTCAGCATGCAAAAACTAGCCGAACACCCCAACATCCCCCTTAGGAAGGAAAAACTCCTCTAACAGTCCTAAAGAAGCACACATCCCAAGGCTAAAGACTTAGCCTAAAAAAACTACGGCGTTGAGTGAGTCTACCTCACTCAACGCCAAAACAGCCATGACGTTGAGTGAGGTACCCTCACTCAATGCCAAAGACTTGACTGCAAGCCCTGGCTGTGGCGTTGAGTGAGTCTACCTCACTCCACGCCAAACCTACTTTGGCGTTGAGTGAGATGCCAAACCTGCTTTGGTATTGGGTGAGGTCGACTCACTCGACGCCAAACCTGCTTTGGCGTTGAGTGAGGTCGAATCACTCGACGCCAAACACTCTTTGGCGTTGAGTGAGGTCAACTCACTCGACTCCAAACCTGCTTTGGCGTTGAGTGAGGTCGACTCACTCGATTCCAAACCTGCTTTGGTGTTGAGTAAGGTCGACTCACTCGACGTCAAACCTTCTTTGGCGTTGAGTGAGGTCGACTCACTCGATGCCAAACCTGCTTTGGCATTGAGTGAGGTCGACTCACTCAATGTGAAAGTGAAGGGATAGATACTACTCTAGAGGGGGGGGGGGGTGAATAGAGTTATCAAATTTTGCACTAGACAAAACTTAATCGCCTACCCAACTCCCTTGGAGTGAAATGCGGAATGAAAAGATTATAGATATAGAAATAACCCTAAAGCCTAACACAAGTGTTGTGCACAAACTCAAGCTAACTGTAATTACAGTTAAGGCTTGGAAATCCTAATCAGCAACTAGCAAACCTAGTTATATCTATTCACAGCCACAATGCAGGAATTAAACAAGGCAATCCAGACGACACAAGGAATTTATAGTGGTTCCCCAAACAACTTGGGTACGTCCACTCTTCTACCAACAAGGTAGGAATCCACTCAGGTTTTTGATCAGGTGCCCTGCCACCAACAGGATCTGCTTCAGGTAGATCCAGAAACCCTTTAGACTTTTGATCAGGTGTCTAAAAACCGAACACAGGTTTTTGATCAGGTGCCCTGCCACAAAGGGATACTTTTGAAGGGAGTAATAACCCTGTACAGGAGGGGGAAAGAAGGTTAAAATGTCTTCTCTATTTTACAATAGGGTAGAGAAGCACAAAGACTTGCACTGAGCTAGAAAGCTCAAAGGAATCAAGGCTCCCCCTGGCTCAAAGAATGTCCAGGTGAAGTCTTGCTTCAGTGCAGAAACTCTTCAGTAAGAACTGAAGGAAAATGGCTACAAGAAGATAGAAAATAATAAAATAGAAAAACTTCTAGCAGCAGTCTTCTTCTTCTTCTTCTTCAAAAGAACTCTGAGTCTGAACTTCCTGAAGACAGGAGAACTCAGGTTGAAGAAGAGCAGAAGAGCTTAACACTTCTCAGATGAATTGAGGATTGCTGAGAGCAATGAACTTGAACTTGATGAAGGCTTGAATGCTTAAATGAATAACTGGTTAGCTAGCTGAAATCCTTCTCCAAAGGATTCCTTTTATAGCAGCAACAAGCAACGGATCTCTTCAATTTGAACTGCTTGTCTTCTTCTGAAACTTGAGACCTGGGCTGCAAATATCAAAAAGGCAAACAATCTCTGCAGCAAAAACATTCTATAAAAGGAATAAACCTCTTTCGAAGAAGCTGCAGGAAGTAATCTGATAATAAAGTACTAAATAAAGTCAGATCAGAAACAAACTCTTTATAACAGAAGAAAGACTTTTCAGTCTAACGGCTATAAAGGACTGACAGCAGATAAAGTAAAATACAATGTCAGCTAATAAGACAAACAACTTTATCTGAAAAGATTTGACTCAGGCAAAAGGGATGGAGCAGATATTGCCTGAAAATATTATCACAAAACAACTGAAATAACATGCCAGATAATGTATTAATTAATTAAATATAATAAATAAATACAAAATAAAAAGGCAGACAAAAAACGTCGAACGACCTTCGGAGATCGTCGACCGACACACGGAGATCGTCGAACTATCAGACAGATAGTCGAACGATCCAGATAGTCGAACTATCAAAGGAGATAGTCGAACTATCACAACAGATAGTCGAACTATCAGAAGATAGTCGAGCTATCAGATAGTCGAACTATCAGCAGATAGTCGAACTATCAACGCAGAACAGATAGTCGAACTATCAACAGATAGTCGAACTACCCAGGGAAAACAGATAGTCGAACTATCAACAGATAGTCGAACTATCAGATAGTTGAACTATCCAAGCAGATAGTCGAACTATCAAACAAGCAGATAGTCGAACTATCAACCGATAGTCGAACTATCCTCGCAGACTGAAAGTCGAACAACTGATAGACGATCGCCGAACAGTTAGTCGACGATAGTCGAGCGGCGTTCGACTATAGTCGAACGAAAAACTACTTAACCAAATTCTTCATCTGGAAAAGCGGGGACTCTACAGCTAGACCACTAACCATTGACCATAGATATTTCTTGGGTCAAGGGACAAAAGGAGAAGACTAAACTCAAATCAAACTAGGGTACCAACAATGTCCCCCTATTTGAGTTAAGTCTCTCAAAAACTAAAACATAGAACTAGCTATAGAGCAATAAAATTAATACAGGAAATAGATAATAATTAACTAGCAATTATCAAATAGATAAATAACAGTCAAACAAAATTAAGAGTCTACAGAATCTGGCTTAGGGTTAGAAGAGCTAGGAATAAAGGAGACTTTCCTCAAAGGATCAATAGCCTCTTTCTTAGACATCTTCAAGTCTTGCGCGCCAATAATCTTTAATTCTGCAGCCCTTGGAACAACTGCTTCTGGGTATTTTTGCATATACTTTGAAGGGTCAAAGACCTCAGGGCTAACCTGGAACTTTTCGAACTCCTTCTTTCTGAATGTAGACATTGTGGTTAATCCAGTAGTGTCCTTTCCTTCAGCTTTGGCTTTCCTGATTTGAGCTGCTCTAACCAATTCGAGAAAATGAGCCATCCTAAAGTTAGGATCAAGCTCAGGACTTTCATAAACAGTCTCAGAAGGAGTATCATCTGGTTCTTTATCTTGATTGACTAGATAAGACAGGGGAGCAGACTTAGCAAAGTTCTTGCTAGAATTTTTAAACAAAATAAACTACTTACCTTTTGAAACAACTTTTTCAGAATGCACTAGCATTGGAGATGAAACCCTTTTCTTTGGAGAAGGAGGAGGGGAAAAAGTTGGTCTTTGATACACAACCTCCTTCACTTGTTCTCTCACTGTATCAGTTCTTTGATAGCCAGAATATGATTTACCTTGAAAACCTTGAGAGCTTTTCCTTGAAGAAGACTGAGAAGGAGCAGATTTTGCTGACGGAGCAGAAGGATTAGCAGAAAGGTTGCTAGAGGCTCCTGCACCGGGAGGTGGAGGAGGAGGACCTCTGGGATTCCATCTGGGGGTAGGACTATCATATTTCTTAGATCTCTTTCTCTCTTTTTGCTGGTTCTTGGAGAACCACATCCAATGTTGAAACTCTTTTGACTTGGGGTCAATTCCTTTCAGAATATAATATGGAGTGTCATTATCACGATTGAGAGGAGGAGGAGCAACAGCTTTTCTTTTCTTCTGTGCAGCTTTCTTTTTCTTTGAATTCTCAGATAAATCTGAATCCTCTTCATCTTCAGAGTGAGATGATGGAGGATTGTCATATGGGTCATAGGCTTCAGAAACAGCCTTTTCCTTTAAAGCAGCTTTCTCCTTTTCTTCTTCTATGGCATCCTGAGTCAGAAGGGATCCATGTCAAGTCCTGGGGAATCATCCCAAACAGTTGATTTTTTCAACTTGTAAATCCTTTTCTTTTTCTTCTAACAAAGATTGTACTCTTTGATTCCAAGCATCTCTTGCTTTCTCTTTGATTTCATCTTGATTTTCAGACACATCTTCTATATCATCTAAAAAGGAATCCAGTTCTGGATCTACTTGAACATCAGAAACATCTGGAGCAGCTTCTGAAACAACTACTATAACCTGAGCAGCTATATCTTCTTTAATATAATCTGTAGATTCATGAACACAAATCTGCTAAATAAGCTAAAAGCATTCCTTCTAGGTATTCACAAGCTAGCAAATCAATTGACTCGTCAATAAAACGGATGAGTGAATTATCTTCATACTTTACCAACTCCCAGGATTCATCTAGATAGGATGTAATAATTCCTTCTAGGAAACGGGCAACCAAGGGAGTGGTGAGATCTTCTAAACAGACTTTCACAGCAAATTCAGATAACATAATTGCATCAGATATTTCTTTGTCAGATAACACTGAAACTGATTCATCTTGAACTGGAGCAGTCTCTTCTTGAACTGTCATTACTACATCTGTCACCGCTGGAAGGGAGGCTGGAAGTTCTGAGGCTGGAGGCTCTGAGACATCTTCACAGAACATCTCCCCCTGCCTGATTTCAGTGGGAACTGAAACCAGGCCCCTGGAAGAAGAGAGCTCAGCAAATTTAGACTGGGATTGGATGGAAGCAGTCAAAGTAGCAATGGAGGAGGCAAGTGGAGCAATTGCCTCTTCAATCATGATTTTGATTGAAGGGGTAATCAACTCCAAAATGCTGGATATGAATGCTGGGGTTATCTCAAAAGATGATGGAATTACAGTGGATGGAGATACAGCAGAGATGGTTGTAGTGTTAGGATGAAAAGTGGTGTGGACTGGAGATCGAATTGGAGATGGAGCATGATGTGGAGAATGAACTGGAGAACGAATAGGGGACTGACGAGGTGTTGGAGTCCTCTCAGGTCCTATCAAATCAAAACTAGGAGCAGATATCCTAGCCAGATGAGAAAGAATAGGAGATGCAGGAGGAGAAGGGATGACAACCGTGGTTGTATCTTGAACAGGAGAAGCAGGAAGTCGTACTTCAGCTGAAGTTGATGGAACTTCAACTGAAGCAGACTGCATAGCAGAAGAAGATGAGGGAAGGGAAAGATGAGCTGAGCCAGCTTCTTGAGGGTGAGGAGCGACTGAATCATTCCTAGTGCTCTCTGATGTCGCTGGAGCAACCCCTGTGAGAGCGGGCTTCACAAACGTCCTCTTCCACTTGGAGAACAGATTCGGGTCCATCTTCTTGCTCGCATTTATGGTTGTTGCAACGGAGACCAGCAGCTGAGGATACTTTTCCTTCAGGAAAATTCCAATAACCCTTCCTAGGGTAACTTCTTTCTTATTGTTCTTTTTCCTTATCAGATCGAACATAACTCCTGCCCAATCAATCCTTTTCTGATTAACAATTGCACACATCAGTGCAAATTGTTGCCTTGTAATGTTGTCATGAGCAAAGTGCTTCCCAAGGAGCACTTTTCCAACTATCTCAGCAAGAAATTTTATCTTAAAGGGGAAATTCACCTTGAGCAGCTTCGTGGGAATGCCCTCGGCATGTCCCAGCTCAGAAAGCATTCTTCCAAACTCTTGAGCATCTTGCTCATAATCTTCTTCACCATTTATCAAGCCAAATACATCAGACAGAATGGCGGGAGTCAAAGTTACCTCTTCTCCGCCAATAGTGCCAGTCATCGAATCGTCAGAGGAGGACGAAGTGAAAGCCCATTCCTTAATCTCGGGAACATTTAACTTTATCCTGTAAACATTAATCTTTCTAGACCTTGATCTCGGCATAACTGAAGAATTTCTACAATCCCTGCTTCACAGCAACTGAATGCGTCAAAATCGACGCTGAAACCTGCATCGAACTTTACAACCGCTAGCACTGCTGGAGAAATCGCCATTGAAGGACTGGAGAGAGCGCGAGAAAGACGGAGAAGACGAAGGAGACGAAGCGGCAGAAAATCGCAAGCGGGAAGACAGAATGCGAAAAGTCACGCTCCGTCGACGATAAAACAAAAGATCTTTTAACCTAGGTCGACTATCGGCTTTATATTAGATCGGAGATAGTCGATCTATTTAAAAGATACTGGACCCGATGGTCGAACGACTGTTCGACGATCGGCCCAGAAGCATAGTAGTCGATCAATCGTTCGACTATTTCTGGCTTCTCAAACAACAAGCTGTCGTCATCCAGAGATCGACGATAAGCTCGACCTGTTCGACGATCTTCGAACACCGGTCGACGATCTTTAAACAGATAAGCTATCATTAACCAGAGGTCGACGATAGGCTTGATCCGTTCGACGATCTTCGATCATCGTTCGACGATCTTCAAGCAGGTTTCAACATTGGCAGATATAGTCACACTTA
Organism: Platanthera zijinensis; assembly: GCA_039513925.1. Classification (NCBI taxonomy): domain Eukaryota; kingdom Viridiplantae; phylum Streptophyta; class Magnoliopsida; order Asparagales; family Orchidaceae; genus Platanthera; species Platanthera zijinensis. Next base: position 63,190,064 of record CM077086.1, read on the forward strand.
GTCTCGTCCATTGATCATGCCTAGTTGAACTAAAAAGAACAGATGCTTCTGTTCATCTAAGGGCTTGGTGAATATATCACCTCTCTGAAACTCAGTGGATATGAACTCAAGACAAATCTTGTTCTTTTCCACACAATCTCTCAGGAAATGGTGCCGAATCTCAATGTGCTTCGTTCTAGAGTGGTGCACTGGATTTTGTGCAATTGAGATAGCACTGGTACTATCACACATGATTTTGGTGTTCTTGTGTGAGTAACCATAATCCACAAGCTGGTTTTGAATCCATAGGATCTGTGAACAACAACTAGCAGCTGCTATATATTCAGCCTCTGCAGTTGAAGTTGAAACAGAAGCCTGCTTCTTACAGAACCAAGAGACCAATCTCTCTCCCAGGAACTGACAAGTTCCTGAGGTGCTCTTCCTGTCAACTCTGCAACCAGCATAGTCAGAGTCAGAGTATCCAATTAACTCAAATTCTGATTCTACTGGGTACCAAAGTCCTAGATTTGGACATCCCTTCAGGTATCTCAGGATTCTCTTGAGAAGAATCAGATGAGATTCCTTGGGGTTGACCTAGAATCAAGCACAAAGGCATGTAGCAAACATTATATCAGGCATACTTGCAGTTAAATATAATAGGGAACCAACAATGGCCCTATAATTCTTTTGATCAACTGGCTTGCCGTGATCATCAGAATCAATAACTACATTAGTAGCCATAGGTGTAGGCATTGCTGAAGCATCAGCCATCCCAAATTTCTTTACCAATTCCTTGGCATATTTGGATTGGGAGATGAAGATACCATCAACATCTTGCTTAACTTGGAGACCAAGAAAGTAAGACAGCACACCCATACTACTCATCTCAAACTTAGAGTGCATCAGGTCAGAGAACCTTTTGCAAAGTTTGGGATCAGTGGAGCCAAATATAATATCATCTACATACACCTGAACTAACAGGATTGTGTCCTTGTGGTGCTTGACGAAAAGGGTTCTATCAACTACTCCCCTAGTAAAGTTGTGCTCTAAAAGGAAACTAGCTAGAGTCTCATACCAGGCTCTGGGGGCTTGCTTTAGTCCATAAAGAGCTTTCTGCAACTTAAACACATGTGAGGGCTGAGTTGAAGAAACAAACCCTGGTGGTTGTTCAACAAACACCTCTTCCTTAAGCTCACCATTCAGGAATGCACTTTTGACATCCATCTGAAAGACCTTAAACTTCATGTAGGCTGCATAGGCCAAGAAGATCCTTATTGCTTCTAGCCTTGCAACAGGAGCAAAGGTTTGGTCATAATCTATACCTTCCTCCTGTCTGTAGCCCTGAGCTACAAGCCTTGCTTTATTCCTTACAATAATTCCATTTGCATCCAACTTGTTTCTATACACCCACTTGGTGCCTATGATCAGTTGGCCTTTAGGTCTTGGAACCAAAGTCCAAACTTTACATCTCTCAAACTGATTGAGTTCCTCTTGCATAGCAATGATCCAGTGGGGATCTAGCTCTGCATCTTTAAAGGTGAGGGGCTCAACCTGTGAGAGGAAACAAGCGTGCATCACATCCTGTCTTAATTGGTGTCTTGTTTGCACACCAGCTGATATGTCTCCAATCACTTGAGATGTGGGGTGATCTCTAAGTGTGACAATATCAGCAGGTGGGATGTGATCTTCAGCAACAGTTGGGATTAATTCCTCAGGAGGAATTTGATCTACTGTTGGTGGTACAACAACAACTTCTGCAATGTCTTCATCACTATCTGATTCGGTGATCTGAAGAGTTGATAGTTGAAGAATCTCTTGAGGAGCATCAGGTACCTGCACAGAACTAGAGAAAGGAGAATTTTCCTTCTCCTTGTAAAACATCTGAGACTCATCAAAAGATACATGCACAGATTCTTCAATTTTACAGGTTGATTTGTTATAAACCCTATAAGCTTTGCTTACTTGGGAATATCCAAGCATAATTCCCATTGAAGCTTTTGCTTCAAACTTTCTAAGGTATTCTTTATTGTTATTATGAATATACACTACACAACCAAATACTCTAAAATAATTAATTTTAGGTTTCTTTCCTTTAAGTAACTCATAAGGAGTTTTACACTTAAGCTTGTGTATCAGACTTCTATTCAAGACATAATTGGCTGTACTAACAGCTTCTGCCCAATAGGAGAGAGGCATATTAGCATCTGCCAACAATGTACTAGCAGCTTCAATGAGTGTTCGATTTTTCCTTTCAACTACTCCATTTTGTTGGGGAGTTCTAGGAGCTGAGAAGCTATATTTGATACCTTCTCTCTCACAGAATTCTTGCATGAGAAGAGAGTCAAACTCAGTACCATGATCACTTCTGATCAAGGCCACATGAGTAGAGTACTCAGTCTGCACACATAGTAGAAAGTCTGTAAGGGCTTTGAAGTTATCAGCCTTAGTTCTCAAAAAGAAAACCCAACTGAATCTAGAGAAGTCATCTACAATTACTAAGGTGTAATACTTCCCTCCTAAACTCTGTACATTTATTGGGCCAAATAGGTCCAAATGTAATAAGTACAAGATTCTAGGAGAATCACTCTTATTTATAGATTTAAAAGAATTCTTGGTTTGCTTGCCTAGCTGACAAGCCTTGCATAGGCTCTCCTTCTTGTAGGGGCAAGAAGGTAAACCTCTAACAAGGTTGTGTTTAGATAACCTAGATATATTTTTAAGGTTAACATGACTAAGCCTCTTATGCCACAAAGAATTATTATTAATTGTTACTTCATTAAATAAACAGATTTCAGAGTGAGTTGAATTGAAATCTACTAAATAAATATTACCTATTCTAATGCCTACTAAAACAACATTATTATTTAAAGTAATATTACAAGAAGAGTTAGAAAATGAAACCTGGTAGCCAGCATCACTTAGCTGGCTGACTGAGATCAAATTGTGCTTCAGTCCTGTCACATATGCAACTCTCTTGAAAGTAACATCTCCAATTGTAATCCTGCCATAGCCTTCTGTCTGACCACAGCTGGAATCTCCAAAGATAACCTTTGGGCCGAGCTTAGCTTTGAATTTTGACAGATGATTTTTATTTCCTGTCATATGCTTGGAGCATCCACTATCCAAATACCACTTATTTTGAGTGATAGGATAGGCCTTCACCTGCAAGACATTTATTTAGACAGTGTGGACCCAGGTAACCTTGGGTCCCTTGTTTTTCACATAAGAAAAGCTAGAAATAAATGAAAATGCAGGCTGAGGGTGATAGCCTAATGGGTGAGATCTCCTAGGTGGGATTCTCCATGCAGATGATGGGTCAACAAACCTAGGGTTTCTATTTTCATTTAGGTTTCTACGGGTTTGATTATGATTTTGAAAATCATATTGAAAACGTCGATCGACGTTCGACGATGGGCGCTCAGATCGTCGAGCTTCGTTCGACCATTGAGCTTCCGATCGTCGAGCGGCGTTCGACGCTCTTTGCATTTCTTTGAAAAATTTCTTTCTCTTTTCTCTCTTAGCTTTATTTAAAGTTTTATTAACTAGGTTTACTTGCTCAGTGTTCTTCATTCCACTAGCTGAAATGAAGTTCACTGGAGTTGAAAGATTATTTTTAAGAGTAACTGGGGGTTCACTGGGAGAAGCTCCTAAGCCTAATTTGTTATTAGCTGACCTAGTGTTAGTCATGCTGGTTATCTCTAACAGCTTAAGGCTTCTACCATTTAGAGATTCTTCTAACCTTTTAGACTTAGCTAACTCTATTTTAAGAAATTTAATTTCTTCACTACAAGTAGTGAGATCTTCCTTTAACCTAATATTTTCTGTAGCAATTAATTCTGAGTCAGCTAACTTATTTCTAAGTTCTTTAATCTCTTTTTCTGAACTAATTAAGTCTAAGCATAAGGATTTAAAGTCTAATTTAAATTCTTCAGAAGTGAAGTCATAAGAAGATAGTACCTCATCTTCTGTTGGCATTTCTTCTTCTGAATCTGAACTCTCTGCAGCTGAGTGATTGCTGCAGGCATCTATTGCCATCAGGCAAACTTCCTTTGCCTTCTTCTCTTCCTCATCCTCACTAGAGCTAGAGGAGGAAGATTCCTCTTCTGTATCACTCCAGGTTTCAGCAATGAAACCTCTCTCCTTCTTCTTGTTCTTATAGGAGGATGGCTTGGAGTGCTTCCTGTGGTGCTCCTTTTCTTTCCTCTTATCTTTGTTTTTCTCCTCTGGACAATCTGGTAAGATATGTCCAGGTTTCCTGCAACCATAACATATAATTTCTTTAGCAGGTGAACGGTCATACCTTGGTTTGTCTTCATAGCGTGAAGACTTCTTTCTGAATTCCTTTCTCCCCATCTTGAGAAACCTCTTAGCAAACAATGCCATTAGTTCCTCATTTGATTGGCTGCCTTCAGAAGCATCAGCAGCCTTAAGAGCTAGAGATTGCTCTTTTCTTATTGGAGTAGGGGTCTTTGCTTCTGCTTCTGCTTCCCTTGTCTTCAGCACTTGCTCAAAAGACTTGAGCTTGCCGAGAATGGCTTCAGTTGAAATCTCATTTGTACTTCTGGCCTCCTTGATGGGCCAGATCCTTAGATCCCATGTGCTAGGGAAGCACATAAGAATCTTATCATTGACCTCTGTCAATGATATGTCCTTGTTAAGGGTCCTCAGCTCATTGATGATTGAGCTGAGCCTGGTGTACATGGCTTCAACTGATTCAGCATCAGTTTTCTTGAAGTTCTCATATTGTGAGATAAGGTTGGACCTTCTGTCCTTCCTTTCATCAGCTGAACCAGCTACAATCTGGTTCAGTGTATCCCACATAGCTTTTGCTGAAGAGTAGTCAGCAACCTTCTGGAATACCTCATCAGACATTGTCTGAGCCAGAATGTTCATCGCCTTGACATCTGCTATCTTTGCCTTCTTGTAATCATCGTTGTAATCTGGAGGAGGCACTGCACTCATATCAGATGATGAGGCAGTAGCAGCAGCAGGTGCTCTTGGGGGTCCTGACAAAATAGAAGCAAAGATGCTTTCATCAATAGAATTCATATATAATTTTATCCTTGCCTTCCAGATGCCAAACTTGGCTAAGTTGCATGCTGGAGGTCTGGTGCTAGAATAATCCTTGGACTGGGCCATGATAGTGAATATCTATAATCCTTCGTATCTATCAGGATCTTGTGACTTAGGTGTTAGCCTATTCAGTCAGTTAACCTCCCTCTGATACCAATTGAAAGTGAAGGGATAGATACTACTCTAGAGGGGGGGTGAATAGAGTTATCAAATTTTGCACTAGACAAAACTTAATTGCCTACCCAACTCCCTTGGAGTGAAATGCGGAATGAAAAGATTATAGATATAGAAATAACCCTAAAGCCTAACACAAGTGTTGTGCACAAACTCAAGCTAACTGTAATTACAGTTAAGGCTTGGAAATCCTAATCAGCAACTAGCAAACCTAGTTATATCTATTCACAGCCACAATGCAGGAATTAAACAAGGCAATCCAGACGACACAAGGAATTTATAGTGGTTCCCCAAACAACTTGGGTACGTCCATTCTTCTACCAACAAGGTAGGAATCCACTCAGGTTTTTGATCAGGTGCCCTGCCACCAACAGGATCTGCTTCAGGTAGATCTAGAAACCCTTTAGACTTTTGATCAGGTGTCTAAAAACCGAACATAGGTTTTTGATCAGGTGCCCTGCCACCAAGGGATACTTTTGAAGGGAGTAATAACCCTGTACAGGAGGGGGAAAGAAGGTTAAAATGTCTTCTCTATTTTACAATAGGGTAGAGAAGCACAAAGACTTGCACTGAGCTAGAAAGCTCAAAGGAATCAAGGCTCCCCTGGCTCAAAGAATGTCCAGGTGAAGTCTTGCTTCAGTGCAGAAACTCTTCAGTAAGAACTGAAGGAAAAAGGCTACAAGAAGATAGAAACTAATAAAATAGAAAAACTTCTAGCAGCAGTCTTCTTCTTCTTCTTCAAAAGAACTCTGAGTCTGAACTTCCTGAAGACAGGAGAACTCAGGTTGAAGAAGAGCAGAAGAGCTTAACACTTCTCAGATGAATTGAGGATTGCTGAGAGCAATGGACTTGAACTTGATGAAGGCTTGAATGCTTAAATGAATAACTGGTTAGCTAGCTGAAATCCTTCTCCAAAGGATTCCTTTTATAGCAGCAACAAGCAACGACTCTCTTCAATTTAAACTGTTTGTCTTCTTCTGAAACTTGAGACCTGGGCTGCAAATATCAATAAGGCAAACAATCTCTGCAGCAAAAACATTCTATAAAAGGAATAAACCTCTTTCGAAGAAGCTGCAGGAAGCAATCTGATAATAAAGTACTAAATAAAGTCACATCAGAAACAAACTCTTTATAGCAGAAGAAAGACTTTTCAGTCTAACGGCTATAAAGGACTGACATCAGATAAAGTAAAATACAATGTCAGCTAATAAGACAAACAACTTTATCTGAAAAGATTTGACTCAGGCAAAAGGAATGGAGCAGATATTGCCTGGAAATATTATCACAAAACAACTGAAATAACATGCCAGATAATGTATTAATTAATTAAATATAATAAATAAATACAAAATAAAAAGGCAGACAGAAAACGTCGAACGACCTTCGAAGATCGTCGACCGACGCACGGAGATCGTCGAACTATCGGACAGATAGTCGAACGATCCAGATAGTCGAACTATCAAAGGAGATAGTCGAACTATCACAACAGATAGTCGAACTATCAGAAGATAGTCGAGTTATCAGATAGTCGAACTATCAGCAGATAGTCGAACTATCAACGCAGAACAGATAGTCGAACTATCAACAGATAGGCGAACTACCCAGGGAAAACAGATAGTCGAACTATCAACAGATAGTCGAACTATCAGATAGTTGAACTATCCAAGCAGATAGTCGAACTATCAAACAAGCAGATAGTCGAACTATCAACCGATAGTCGAACTATCCTCGCAGACTGAAAGTCGAACAACTGATAGACGATCGCCGAACAGTTAGTCGACGATAGTCGAGCGGCGTTCGACTATAGTCGAACGAAAAACTACTTAACCAAATTCTTCATCTGGAAAAGCGGGGACTCTACAGCTAGACCACTAACCATTGACCATAGATATTTCTTGGGTCAAGGGACAAAAGGAGAAGACTAAACTCAAATCAAACTAGGGTACCAACACAATGCCATCAGACTTAACTGCTGAAAAGACTGCGGCGTTGAGTGATTCTACCTTACCCAACGCCAAAACAGCTACGACGTTGAGTGAGGTACCCTCACTCAATGCCAAAGACTTAGCCGCAAGAACAACCATGGCGTTGAGTGAGTGCACCACACTCAAAGCCATAAGCCTAACAGTCTAGGCGTTGAGTGAGGTACACTCACTCAACGCTTTTAACTTAGCAGAAAATTCAGGAAAAATTCCTGGAGCTAACCCGACCCAGCTCCCTCAGCTCCTCCTAACCCGAGAGCAGGAATTTAATTCCAGCTCTCACTCCTACCTCTCCTACCCGAACATAGCAGCCCTAAACTAGCTTACCACTAAGCTAAGCCTAATCCTTATACTAACAAGTAACCTTTGCACCAGCCAAGACAACCGTACAATTGAGAAAAGGGGAAGAAAACCTGGAGCTTTAGGCTAGCAAAAGAAAAAGAGCAGCACAAGCTAAGATTAGAAATAAAAACAGCAAGGGGCAAGGGATCCACTTGCCTCACCACCAAGCTCCAGGAGCAGCCTTCACTTCACTGGCTCGGCACCGGCAGCAAGGCTACATAGGAAGAAACAAAACTTGGAGCTTCTTAGAGAAGAGGAAGAGAAAACTGAAACCCTAACTCCTATGGACGGCCCGAGAGGTTTAAGAACAAACCTAGGGAGGAAGACAGCCAGATCGGCCCTTCCCGAGAGGAAAAACTGCCTACCCAGCTCAGCAAACCGCCGACCGAAAGCTCCAGCACCACCGCCCGATTTCTTCCTTCCGCTGGAAGCCAACCAGCCAGCTTTTCGGGAAAAAGAGGAAGGAAGCTAGTTGGCATCTTATAAAAACCCTCCACTAACCACTAAAACTGAATAGAATAAAAGCCTAGCCTAAACACTAACTAATTAAAATAAAAGCTAAGCCTGCTGAATGGACTCGGCCCATTACAACTTCTCTACCTAACCCAAGCCCCTCTAGAAACAATATATATATATAAACTTATATATATATACCAATATATATATATATATATATATATATATATATATATATATATATATATATATATATATATATATATATATATATATATATATATATAGGAAAAACTGGAAAAACGCAGCCTGCGTTTTTGGCTAAAAAACGCAGGACCCAGAAAAACGAAAAAAAGGCCTCCTAAACAGCATTTTTTGAAAAAGTGGTCAACATGAAAGTTGTAGATCTCGTCGAGATCTACAACTTTCATGTTGACCACTTTTTCAAAAAATGCTGTTTAGGGGGTCTATTTTCAAAAGGCGCGAGGGGGGTTCCGCCCGAAAAAAATAAATCGTAATATTTACCGGGCGGAACCCCTCTCGCGCCTTTTGAAAATAGACCCCCTAAACAGCATTTTTTGAAAACGTGGTCAACATGAAAGTTGTAGATCTCGACGAGATCTACAACTTTCATGTTGACCACTTTTTCAAAAAATGCTGTTTAGGAGGCCTTTTTTTCGTTTTTCTGGGTCCCGCGTTTTTTAGCCAAAAACGCGGCCTGCGTTTTTCCAGCGCCCCCATATAGATATATATATATATATATATATATATATATATATATATATAGAACAATTATATAAACACATTCATATACATATATATATATATATATATATATATCTCTACTAATATACGAAAACTATTCTTTGGTGAAACATTGCCTGATGTCCCTATATTGCCCTTATAGTTCTATTCATAATTACACAATTATACCAAACTTTATATGAGTATATTATAAAAACAATATCCTTTTAGGTAATTACACAACTTTACAATATTAAAATACAAAAAATAAAAACACTAGATACCCTAAACCTATTGTATCTAGCTAGAAATGACAAGAGAAAAACTAATGTTTTAACGTTAAAATATAATTTATTTTACTAAATAAAATTTGTATTCTTGATTTATATTTTTTTACGGTCATTTTGAGTACCCATATGTATATGTTGCGGGTCGGGCGGAGCCCGCCGGGAGCGGGCAAAGCCCGCCATCGTCGGTCGTATATTGTCGCGCGAGGTCATAGGGGCAGATACTGTCCACGACAAATGTTGCCGGCCACGACAAATGTTGCCGCTCACGACAAATGTCGCCGCCCACGACAAATGTCGCACCACCGGCGAATGTCGCATCCCGACAATTGTCGCACTCCGCCGAATGTCGCACCCCGCCGATTATCGCACCCCCGCCGAATGCCCCCAGGGCCGAAGGCCCGTGCCTGTCACTTGTATATATATATAGAACAATTATATAAACACATTCATATACATATATATATATATATATATATATATATATATATATATATATATATATATATATATATATATATATATATATATATATATATATATATATATAAGCAAACCTATATATATATAAGCTGAAAAAGAAAAGGGCTAACCGCACCCCATCATTACAAGCACAAATAAATAAATAAATAAATATATATATATACATGTACATATATATATATATATATAATAAATGGCTAACATTTTAGCCTAAAACCAAGCACAAGCCTTACCAGGCTCGGCCACATAAGGCTACGCACAACAAAGGCAACAGCCTTGCTACACACTACCGGCTAACAATACGAACGTCAAAACGACGCGAAAAAAAACAAACGATCACGGATTTCGACAAAACTTGGACCGTAGCTAAGCACCCAAGCTACAAAAACAACGGCAAAGTCGAAAACAACATCCGACGATCGAACACTCGGGCTTACACCACCCAAGCCAAAGCACAAGCATTCCCTAAAATGCTCAGCCGAGTCATCACAACTGACACAGACTAGCTGGGGAATCTTGCAAACAGGTTAAACAAGGAACCTAAAGAGCTAAGACTACGCTCTAACAACGGCAAAAGGCCGGAAACGCGTCAACGTAACGCAAAACGATTAACAAACAAAACACCAAAAAACTCGGGGCATTATAACCTCCACCCAGACGGACCCCGGTCCTCCTGAGGCATGAACGAACCAAGCTTCTTCTCCACCTCCACTCGAATGGACCCCGGTCCTCCCGAGGCACGAACAAATAAAGGTTCTTCTCAACCTTTACCCGGATGGACCCTAACCCAACCGAGGCACGAATGAATAAAGGTTCTTCTCAACCTCTACCCGGATGGACCCTGACTTAACTGAGGCACGGACGAATAAAGGTTCTTCTCCACCTCCACCAGGACAGACCCCGATCCTCCTAAGGCGCAAGAGAACAAGGGTTCTTCGTCACCTCCACATGGAAGAACCCCAGTTCTCCTAAGATGCGAACAAAAAAAGGTTCTTTGCCACCTCCGCACATACTAACCTCGGTTCTCCTAAGTTGAGAGTGAATAAAGGCTCCTTGCCCCTTCCACACGAACAAACCCCGACACTCCTAAGTCTCAAGCGAACAAAGGCTCCAACCCCTTCTATATGGACAAACTCTTGTTCTCCTAAAGACACAAACAAAGGTTCTCCCCCATCCCCACTAAATGTACGAACAAGTTGGGGCAACTCGCCTACAAACCCTCAACGGTCTACGGCTCCCCGAAAATGCAAGCAACGCCCAACCAAAGCGCTACTTTGTAAAAAAAATACACACGCTAAAACACAACTAGAGCAAATAGATTTTGGGTATTGTATCCACAATAACCTAGATTTGTATGAAGTCACCCTTGAACTAAGATGAATTAAGTTTGTATTTGATGCTCTTTTCAAGTTTAGTTCTTGCAGGTTATAATTGTCAAGTGTAGACCAATGTCAGTCTACAATGAGTCACCAAACACAAGAACATACAATATAATCCCTCATTGTGTGATCCATGGCGTTGACTCATGTGTAACCTCTCTATTGGGATGCACTTCTTTCTCAGGTACTAAAGTTATAGGATAAAGAATAGTTGCTGAAATTCCTTGAAGAAAGAAAATTTTCAGAAAGTAAAAAATTTTCTGAGTCCATTACTCGAGAAGGACTCTTTGTACTCGAGTAGTGTTATAATGATTTCTCGAGTCTGCTATGTATAGTTTTCGAGTAGCAGAAACTCTTCTCGAGAAGTCCTTGTCTAATACTCGAGAAAACCTTGGAATACTCGAGTACTACTTACCTCATTCTCGAGTTTACTGAAAAATCATTTCAGATTTTTTCTAAGTCTAGTACTCGGGTAACATAATCCATTACTCGAGAAGGCCAAGCATTATCTCGAGAAAGTATAAGAACAGTACTCAAGTAAGAAGAAGTTAAGTTTCGAGAAGTCTGTTTGTTCTCGAGAAGTGGAGTTAGTTCTTAAGAAGTCATTATATAGTTCTCGAGTAATAGAAGCTATTTCTCGAGAAGCCAAAAATCATTTCCCGTAGACTTGTTCTCGAGAACCATACATCCTCTTCTCGAGAAACAGATATTTGTTCTCGAGTAGTCTATTACTCACTCGAGAAATGCAGTAAATTATCCTGAATTTTTGTTAAGTCCAGACAGAAATGTTTTCAAATGTAACCTCGATTCTTATTGGTCCACGTGTGCAGTCATTTATGATTATGACCGTTAGGAAAGTCCTATAGAAGGTCTTATCAAATTCTACTAACCCTAACACACGAAATCAAGAATTCTGAATCATAATATTCATTACAAATCGGGAAAGCCGCCGCTCTTCATCGACATTATCGTCGCTGCTCTTCTCTGATTCAAGTGATTCAGAGCAAGAAGAGATCAATAGATCAAGGCATTCAATTTCTACAGATCCATCTCTTGATCGTGCTGATCCCAAGTTTTCAGATCCAGAGATTTCGTCTTTTCTTCTTCAATCCATTTCTGACAAAGCTTCAAAGTTCAAGAAAGAAGAAAGGCTGAAGATTAAGATCTGAGATAATTTTGTTTGTATATTTTTGTTTACAACATCATTAATCTTGTAGGAGATTCTTCTCCGAGTTATAGGAGCCTTGCTCTCTGAGATTTTTGTAGGAGTGTTTTGACTCCGAGTTGTAGGGGCATTGCTCCGAGTTATAGGATTGGTTTTAAATCCGAGATAATAGTGAAGTAGGCGAGTCTAGCGTGTTACTAGATTGGTGAGGTGGAGAGTGGACGTACCCAAGGTTGGGGAACCACTATAAATCTTGTGTTCTGTGTGGCTTGTTTGTTTATTTTCTGCGCTCCGTTCTTTCAAGTTTTTATTCCGCAAAAAGACGCATACCTCACCTATTCACCTCCCTCTAGGTGATTTAGGTAGACAACTAAAAACATCAATTGGTATCAGAGGCTGGTTGTTCATCAAAAATATTAACTCCTTGAACAGATCACCTCCTAATTGTCTTAAGAGGATACAAGTATGGACAGAGCCAAGGATTTTGCTAAGATTCCCTTATGCACAAAGACTAACTTTGTTATGTGGAAAGAAAGAATAAAATTCTTCATGGAAGATGTGGATCCAAGGATCTCTATGATAATGGAAGAAAGACCCCATATTCCAATGATAGCATCCACCATTGACCCAACAAAGCAAGTTCCAAAGAAGCTTATGGATCTTGACAAAGATGAGAATGCACTTGTCTTATTAGACAAGAAAGCCAAGAATATCATCACAAGTGTAGTCAATGATTCTATGTTGCAAAATCTAATTCACTGCCAATCTGCCAAGGAAATATGGCAGTCTCTTATCGTCTTGATGGAAGGTATCGAAGAGCTAAGGAATGACAGAAGATCCCTTCTGAATCGGAAGTATGAAGCATTCAGACAAGGTCCTAAGGACTCTATTGCTGATACATTTGAATGTTTCTTCAAGATTATCAATGTACTAAGAGTCTATGGCTGGGTATTCACTAATGGAGAACTTAATGACAAATTTTTGAGATCCCTAACTAAGGAATGAGACAACAAAGTCTGTGCAATCTGGGAGTTTGGTAAGCTGGTAGAGACTGACCCTCAGAATCTCTTTGGAAATCTTATGTCGTATGAACTACAAATAAACTCAAGAAAAGCTGAAGAAGAGAAAAGTCGGTCTTCATCCAAGGAAACGTATGTCGCTCTAAAGGCAAACATCTCAAGGAAGTCAAAAGCTGCATCTCCTACTCCTACACAGGAAGAGAGTGAAGAATAAGCTTCAGAGTCAAGTACCTCAGGCTCAGAGCTATCTGAAGGAGAGTTTTCTCTTCTCTCAAGGCAGTTCAAGAAGTTCTTGAACAAGAAGAAACAGTGGAGAGGCAAAGATGCCTCGTTCAGAAGATCACATCATGATGGTAATCGTCACAAGAAAGGCTTAAGTAGCCAAGATAGGTATCACTCTAAACCGAACAAATATATTTCTTCTGACATTGTTTGTTATTGTTGCAATAAGCTATGACACGTCATAGATGATTTCCCTCACAAGAAGAAGGAGAGTGGAAGAAGAGAGGAGGAGAAGTCTTCTTATAATAAGAAGAAGACTGAAAGAAGCCTGGTAGCCAAGAAGGCCAAGACCCTCAGTGACACAGACTCATCAAAGTCTAGTGATGATGAGGAAGCCTTTTTTGGGATCATGGCACATACAGATGAAGAGGAAGAACCCCAGTTTACTGGGAAGGTAAACTCTCATACCCCTCTCTCGGAATCAGATGCTTCTAACCATGATCATGAGGACTATTCATCTAATGATGAATCTGAACTCATGAATCAATACAAAGAGTTGATTAAGGCTTACGACAAATGTCGAAGGGTGGCAAAATCTCAAGCTAAGGAGATTGAATCTCTTAAGACTGAGGAGACCACACTAAGAGAGGAAGTCTTGATGATGGACTCACTCAGGAAGGAATTCCATGATGCGATGGAAGAGTACAATAAAGCTCTCGAGCACCTGAACCTGAAGGAGAAGATCATTCAAAAGTTGGAAGAACAACTTCCAGCTGAAAAGAAACTTGTTGAAAGTTTCTCCAAGCCCAAGACTGTCCTTCCACTTATGACTGAATTCTCTGCTCAGGGTAAAGGAGCTGGCTTAGGGTATGTGGCTGCCCCTAATAAATCTTCTAGGATAAATAAAGCCCAAAGGAGAAATAAGGCTGCCAAGAAGGCTCTATCAAAGGAGAAGGGAAAAGCTCATCAAGACCAAACTTCATTTAAAAAGGTTATCCTTCCAACAAACGAGTTTGATCTTGATTCATCCTACGGTCACTTTGCTAGGCCTACTTATATAGAGCCCAAGTCTCGGTATCAAGGATGGACTCGTCCCCGGAACTTTGGTGAAAGTGTCTTCAAGGCACCTTATGAGGAGATCACTCTTCAAAGCTACGACCCTTATAGTCATAGTCATAACATCAAGAAAGCTCCAAGAGTTGAACCCATTGTGGAAAAGTCTCTTAAGGAGAAGAAGTCATGTGAGTGTCATCACTACAAAGCTTCTACCTCCAAGTCTACTGCCCCTACTAGACCACAATCTCAAAAGGTCAAGCAGAAGAACTTTAGGCAAAGATACAACAGGTTTGACTGTTGGTGTTGTGGCAAAATTAGTCACTTTGTCATAGATTGCTGGTTTAACTCCAGATATTATGAAACTCCTCAAGTTAATAATGTGAGAAAGACCACTCACAATGTTAACACACGTAGGACGAGTATGCTAACTAGAGGCCAAGGACCCAAACAAGTTTGGGTTTCTAAGGAAACTTGATTCTACTTTTGTAGGAATGTCTAAAGGCTACCAAAAGTCCCATTTGGTATTTGGACAGTGGATGCTCTCAGCATATGACCGGGACTAGAAGCCTACTCTAGAATTATTCTCCAGTCATGAATGGGCCAAAGGTCATCTTTGGAGGTTCTGATAGAGGGATTACAAAAGTCTACGGAATGATTACTAATGTTAGTGTATCCTTATCGGATGTGGCTTATGTTGAAGGATTGGAACACAATCTTATAAGCATAAGCCAGCTCTGTGATAAAGGATACATAGTAGAATTTCATGCAGACAAGTGTTTGATAAAATCGGTGGATAACTTAGAAACGATTCTATCAGGCACTCGTAGTAGAAATATATTTTGTTTAAAATTTATTTGCATAGACTCTTCTACGCCAGTGTGCTTTTTGGCAAAAGATAGTGCATCTCTTGGTGAACAATAGCACAAGAGATTAGCACATATAAATTAGAAAACTATTAATAAATTATTTTCTCTTAATTTAGTACGTGATGCACCCAACGTTAAGTGCATTAAAGATAAAACTTTTCAAGCATGTGTAAAAGGCAAGCAAACAAGGGCTACCTTTAAAAGCATTATTGGAAAATATTCTAATAGGTGTTTACACCTACTTCATATGGACTTGTTTGGTCCACTGCAAATTAGAAGTTTGGGAGGTAAGGATTATACATTGGTTATTGTTGATGATTACTCTCGCTTTACATGGGTGTTCTTTCTAAAAACAAGTCAGATACGTTTGATATCTTTACTAATTTTGTCAGGCAAGTTCAGAATGAATACAACTCCTCTGTTATCAAAATCAGAAGTGATAATGGAACAGAGTTCAAGTCTAGGGCCATGACAGAATTCTGTGAAAGTCTTGGTATCTTTCATGAGTTTTCATCTCCTCGTACTCCTCAACAGAACAAAGTTGCTGAGAGAAGGAATAAAATACTCACAGAGGCTTGTAGAACCATGTTGAGTGATGCCTCATTACCGGAATATTTCTAGGCTGAAGCCATCAACACAGCATGCCACGTGCAAAATCGAGCACTCATAAACAAGAACCATAATAAGACACCTTATGAACTACTAAAGGGTAGAAAACCGACTATTTCATATTTTAAAATCTTTGGTAGTAAGTGCTTTGTACTTAATAATGGGAAGTATCACATGGCTAAATTTAGTGAAAAGAGTTTTGAAGGTATTTTCGTAGGTTATAGTAGCCATAGAAAGGCATATAAGATTTTTAAAAAGAAAACCCTGGTTGTAGAAGAATCTATCAATGTTGTATTTGATGAGACGAGCTTGCTGCAATGCAGTTCTTTTAGTGTGTTTAATGAATATGCAGGTTCAAGATTGAAGGAATTAAACTTGGATGAGTCGACTGAAGAAAAAGCTCAAAGTTCATCAAAATCACAACTCCAACCCCAATTGGACAGGATGATCACCATGATGAAGATATCATCCAAGTTGGTGAAGTCTCTCCAGTGATAGAGGAAGCTCTAGATGCAAGAACCCTAGAGCTCATACACTTGAAGGATCACCCAATTGATCAAATCATAGGAGATCCCCGAGATGGTGTCAGAACTCGTAGAGGTACAACTAATGAAATTTATATTTATGTTTCCTCTCGCAGGTTGAACCAAAAAAGTTTGAGGAAGCAAACTCAGACGCATCTTGGATAATGGAAATGGAAGAATAACTGAATCAATTCAAGTATTGCCAAGTCTGAAAGCTTGTTCCAAGACCCAAGGGTAAGAATATTATCGAAACAAAGTGGGTCTACAAGAACAAGATGGACGAAGATGGAACAATTATAAAGAACAAGGCAAGACTCGTCGCCAAGGGATACAGACAAGAAGAAGGAATCGACTTCGATCAGACGTATGATCCAATGGCAAGGCTGGAGGCAATCAGATTGTTCCTAGTATATGCAGTACTCAAGGGCTTCACTGTCTCTCAGATGGACGTGAAGTAGGCCTTCCTTAATGGTGACATAAAGGAAGAGGTATGTGTGGAACAATCTCAAGGTTTCGTTGATTCTAACCATCCTGAGCATGTTTATCTTTTATTTAAAGCTTTATATGGTTTGAAACAAGCTCCTCGAGCTTGGAATGAGACGTTGTCTAGCTTTCTTCTTGAAAAAAGTTCACAAGAGGAAAGATAGGTAAGACATTATTTCTTAGGGAAATAAAAAGCAAGATTTTGTTAGTGCAAATTTATGTCGATGACATCATATTTGGCTCTACTGATTACAATCTTTGCAAAAAGTTTTCCAAACTTATGCAAGGGAAGTTTGAAATGAGTAGTATGTGAGAGCTAAAGTATTTCTTAGGACTTCAGGTGAAACAATCTGAAGATAGAATTTTCATCTCTCAGACGGAATTCACCAAGGATTTAATTAATAAATTTGGAATGGAGAACACAACCTCTATGAGGACTCCAATGGGTTCAGCTATGTCTCTGGACAAGGATGAGAAAGGGAAACCTTTTGATGAAACCAAGTACATAAGCATAATTGGATTCTTACTCTATTTTACTGCTAGTAGACCGAACATAATGTTTTCAACATATGTGTGTGCTATATTCCAAGTGAACTCTAAGGAATCTCACTACGCTGTTGCAAAGTGGATGTTGAGATACCTTAAAGTTATACTAAATCTTGGCTTATGGTACCCAAAAAGTAATGATAACAAACTAATTGGTTTTTCAGATGTAAATTTTATAGGAAGCAAAGATGACAGGAAAAGCACTTCCGGGACTTATCAATTCCTAGGAAGAAGGCTTATCTCCTAGAGCAGCAAGAAGCAGAATTGTGTCGTAATTTCAACAGCCGAGTCAGAGTATAACTCTGCAGGTAGTTGTTGTGCACAACTGCTATGGATAAAGAACTAGTTTGAAGACTATAATATGAAGTTCAAGAACATTCCAATGTTTTGTGGCTCCTCCAGTGCAATTGCAATCGCCAATAACCCAGTCTCTCACAGAAGGACAAATCACATTGAGCTGAGGTACCACTTTATCAGGGAGCATGTGGAGCATGGAGACATCAATCTCCAGTATGTTCCAACTGACAAGCAGGTTGCAGACATTTTTATGAAGCCACTATACGAGGTCAAGTTCTCGTTCTTCAAAACATAATTTGGCATGCTCAACAAAGAAGATTGAAGAAAAAGGTCTCACAGCAGAGTTAAAGAATCAGTCTACTTCAAAAACAAATTTCAAGAAAATTCTAAGTGTGGACTTTATTTCTCGAGAAGAATGTTCACTACTCGAGTACTACAGATTTCTACTGAGAACTAGAGGAATACTTATCGAGAACTAAATTGATTCTCGAGAACTCCAAGTGTGCTTCTCGAGAACTTCAGAACTGCTTCTCGAGTAATACAGTTGACTACTCGGGAACTTCTTATCTTCTCTCGAGAACTGGCCTACCGTTCGAAAAGTCTGGTTCCGATTTTCTTCCTGAAGTTCAAATTTTTGATATTCGCACCCGGACTCTACTACCATCATATTTTCAGGTATGTTATTTTTATTATCATGATTTAAGACTTATATAAATAGATTAAAGTCCGGAAAATCCAAAATCATAAATTTCAAAACCCTTCTCTCGAGAAAAACTCTTCGCCTTCTCTATCGTCATCGCCCTCTTGTCGTTGCTTCAAAATTTCTCTCAGAAAAAGGATTTCCATTCATCTCTCTCGATCATGGCCCCTCCGTCAAAGATTGGAATCGGTAGTGAACTCGTTTTTACTGGAATCGCCGACCTGTCAGATGATTTCCACAACCTTCTACTGCTTTTGAAAACTGCCGGACTCTCATTCATTTTGGAATAGCCGTGCAAAATCTTACTTCCAGATGTTGAGGAATTTTTCAAAAATTCTAAATTGAAGAGGAATAACAAGATTCTTAAGTCCAAAGTTTGTGTAATCAAGGTTAAGCTAACTACTCCTATTATCTCTAAGCTTCTTCGGCTGCTAGTCATTGATGAAGAAGATGACATAACTGAGGAAGATCATGATCGGGCCTGCGGATTTTGTGGTGTCTCTATTGATGTGAGCACCATTCGCCGCCTTGATCTCAATCCAGAGAGAAAATTACTTGTGGATATACTTAGAAAAATTCTTCTGTGCAGAACAAGTTCTATCCGTTTTATTATAAATGACTTCTTTGATATAATGACAACAGTGATTTGCAGGAAGAAGTTTTAATGGGGCATGATGATGTTTGATAAAATCAAGGAAAGCTTAAAGGCACCAAATTATGGCAGAATAATTTCTCCTATCCTTCATGAACTCATGCCAGAAGTATTTGATCTTTCTAAAGATACTACTCTACATCATATGAATAAAGTTTCAATTTCCTCCATTTAAAGATGGGAGCTCAAGCTTCTAAACCATGCTCATGCTGCAAAAGCCCATGATTTCCATGAGGATGAGGACAGGACCCCATCTTAAATTCCCCTTTACATCAAGTGGTTAGCACTTCAAGTGCAACTGCTGAGGGGGAGCCTGCTCCTATAGTCCAAGAGGCAAGCCATTCTACTCTTCCTCTAGATGTTCCTTCAGATGCTGCTTCTAAGAACACTCCTACCCAAACAGATGACTCAGGTATTCTTGATGTTGATCTGCCTGCTGAAGACATTCTTTCTAATGCACAAGTGCAAGAACAAGTTCTAACTACAGAAGATGATATCTATAGAATGATTGATTAACTCACTTCCAAAGAACCTCTTTCCCCTCTACATGCAGAGATATCTCCTCCTCCAGAACCATCTCCATCAGACCATCATTCTGAACCAGGATCCCCTCACCCTCAGTCTCCTGCTGTAGAAGTATATAAAGAGGAAACAGTTTTGATTTCTGATGAAAAAGAAGCTACTCCTGAACCAGTTGAAGCTCCCCTCAAGAGCCTAGACTTCACTCTTCGTACTATTACTGGTGAGGAAGGAGATATCATGATTCATACCACCAGAGCCCAGAGCTCAGTTATCATAGAAGAAATAGTTCCCTAGTCAGCTCCATTAGTAACTCCTCCTCCCCCACCACCTCCTTAAGCTGAATCACATTCTGCAGATACCATTCTAGGCAAAATTGAGTTAATGCTAGCACAGCAAAGAACTTACTTTGAAGACTCTCTGAAAGTTGTAACTGAAAAAGTCACTGCTCTTGAAAAAGAGATAAGCAGAGGATTTGTTGAAATCCAGTACAATACTGATTAACTTAAACACATGTTTCAAATAGGTGGGAAAGCTCTAAACTACACCATTACCAGCATTGGTCAGGTGATAGATCAATATGTAACTCTAGCAAATAATCAGATCCAACTGGAAAAGAAAGCTCAAGAACATAATTTCAAGACATGCACAGAAGTTGGTACATTCAAAGAGGATGTTATAGACACCCTATCCATAAAAGTCAGAAAGGGGGAGAACTTAGTAAAAGAATATCTAGAGAAATTTGATGGTATCCTGAAAAATATTTGGGAAGGAAAGCTGAAAGAAATACATGCTGATGTTCAGAACCAAATTGACGGTGTCAAATTCCATACTTATGATACAGTTGTTTGGATGCACAACCAAATTTTCCCTCAATTCCAAGTTGATCCAAGTGTTATTCCACATCATCTTAATCCAACTTCTCAGCATCCTCCTGTCCAGCAGCCATCATTCTCTCTAAGACCTAAAGGTTCTGATGCTCCTCCTCTAGAAAGCTATGCTCAAGTATGGGAATCTGAATATACTAATGTGCCTTCTCAAGCACCTCCTGATGTGCAAATCCCTAAAAGAAGAAAGTATGGTGATGGTTCCTCTACTAGCAGGACAACTCCTAATCCTGAAGCAAAAAGAAGAGCTCAAGAGCTTGCTGAAATATGGAGCCCAACTCCCAAATCTTTAATTATTGATACTCTCAAACTTGTGATTGATTTTAATGAGAATTGACATGATCATTACATCTCCCATGAATGGGACTTATATGAGAAATCTATCACCAAGAGGCCAATTTATGACAAAGAGTATAGAAAGAACAATCCTAAGGCTCCTCCAGAGTCTCTAAAGTACTATCCTAAACCTTACTGCTACCAGAAGAGACAACAAGAGAAGAAGGAGAAACAACAACATTAGCAAAGCAAGTAGAAATAGAAGAAGATTAAAGAGCTTATATATGAGATTTTGTGGATTTGGACTATTCATGGACAAAATCTATAAATTTAAATCTTTTAATTTGGATGATCTGACTTTTCATTGATTAACATTTTTTCATTATTACTTTGTTTACTAGTCAGTTTATTTTGTTTATCTTGATATAATTCACCTTAGTGTAGAGGGTTCTAACTTCTATAAATAGGGAGAGATTGTTGGGTATTGTAACCACAATAACCTAGATTTGTATGAAGTCACCCATGAACTAAGATGAATTAAGTTCATATTTGATGCTCTTTTAAAGTTGAGTGCTTGCAGGTTATAATTGCCAAGTGTACACCAATATTAGTCTACAATGAGTCACCAAACATAGGACCATACAATGTAATCTCTCATTGTGTGATCCATGGTGTTGACTCATGTATAGCCTCTCTATTGGGATACACTTCATTCTTAGGTACTAAAGTTATAGGAGAAAAAATATTTGCTGAAATTCCTTGAAGAAAGAAAATTTTAGGAGAGTCAAAAAATTTCTAAGTCCATTACTCAAGAAGTACTCTTTGTACTCGAGTAGTGTTAGAATGATTTCTCGAGTCTGTTATGTATAGTTTTCGAGCAGTAGAAACTCTTCTCGAGAAGTCCTTGTCTAATACTCGAGAAAGCCCTGGAATACTCGAGTACTACTTACCTCATTCTCTAGTTTACTAAAAAATCATTTCATAATTTTTCTAAGTCTAGTACTCGAGTAACATAAGCTATTACTCGAGAAGGCCAAGCATTGTCTCGAGAAAGCAGAAGACCAGTACTTGAGTAAAAAGAAGTTAAGTTTCGAGAAGTCTGTTTGTTCTCGAGAAGTGAAGTTAGTTCTCGAGAAGTCATTATATAGTTCTCGAGTAATAAAAGCTATTTCTCGAGAAGCCAGAAATCATTTCCCATGGGCTTGTTCTCGAGAACCATACATCCTCTTCTCGAGAAAAAGATATTTGTTCTCGAGTAGTCTATTACTCACTCGAGAAATGCAGTAAATTTTCCTGAATTTTCGTTAAGTCCAGACCGAAATGTTTTCAAATTTAACCTCGATTCTTATTGGTCCACGTGTGTAGTCATTTATGATTATGACCGTTAGGCAAGTCATATAAAAGGCCTTATCAAATTCGACTAAACCAAACACACGAAATCAAGAATTCTGAATCGTACTATTTATTCTAAATCGGGAAAGCCGCCGCTCTTCATTGACATTCTCGCCGCTTCTCTTCTTCGATTCAAGTGTTTCAGAGCAAGAAGAGATCAACAGATCAAGGCATTCAATTTCTACAGATCCATCTCTTGATCGTGTTAATCCCAAGTTTTCAGATCCAGAGATTTCGGCTTGTCTTCTTCAATCCATTTCTTACAAAGCTTTAAAGTTCAAGAAAGAAGAAAGGCTGAAGATTCAGATCTGAGATAATTTTGTTTGTATATTTTTGTTTTCAACATCTTTAATCTTTTAGGAGATTCTTCTCCGAGTTATAGGAGCCTTACTCTCTGAGATTTTTGTAGGAGTGTTTTGACTCTGAGTTGTAGGGGTGTTGCTCTGAGTTATAGGATTGGTTTTCAATCCGAGATAATAGTGAATTAGCCGAGTCTAGCATGTTGCTAGATCGGTGTGGTGCAGAGCGGACGTACCCAAGGTTGGGGAACCACTATAAATCTTGTGTTCTCTGTGGCTTTTTGTTTATTTTCTACGCTTCGTTCTTTCAAGTTTTTATTCAGCAAAAAGACGCAGATCTCACCTATTCGTCCCCCTCTAGGTGATTTAGGTAGACAACTAAAAACATTAACAAATACAAAAGAAAAAAAGGTCTCCACTCAAATAAAAGGTGTTGCATGGGCTACATCATTATAAAAAGCAAAAGCATGCAACGACGCAAAAGCACGCCTATAACACAAAAACAAGCAAATCAAAACAAACTTGGGAAGAAGAAGTCCCAAGGATCATCCCTCCTTGGAAGTATTAGTGTCATCATCTGAGGCATCCTCTACGCCTAGGGTATTGTGCTCCAAAAACCTCCACGTCGCTCGAAATCCCTTATCGAAGCCCAAGAAGTACGCAGCTTTGTGCTCGTACTCTATGAGTGGATCAACCTTCATCGCCATCATATCGGAACGCACCTCCTCCATGATGCGAGACTGCTCCATCTCAAAATCATGGGAAGCTCTGTACTCGGTCATCGCTGCCTCCCACACAGTCTCGACCTCCTCCCGCTCAGAAATCAGTCGAACGTTCTCTTCCTTCAGCTGCTCGACCTCCCCTCCTTGAAAGTCTTTGTTTCAAGAATAACTTTATACCTAGAAGAGGGGTGAATAGGTTTCTTAGTCTTTTGACTATCTTTTTGGTTAGCTATGTTGTGTGTTTAGTTAGTTCAATTAGATTTCAAGAAAGAGACACAACACATAGGTATTTATAGTGGTTCCCCAAGGTATGGGTACATCCACTATCGCTCCCACCTTTCTAACAGTGTGTTAGACAAGGCCAACTTCTCCAATCTCAGCTCAATTAGCTTACAACACAGATCCCTCAGGATCTCTAAGAATCCTCCAAGTCCTACCTCAGGCCAAAGGCCCTACCACTCAGAATAAATGATACTCTTATAGCTCAGTGATCCACAGATCACTTACCTCAGACTTAATCAAATTCCAACACTCAGGCTAGGAGGATAGCCCTATACTCAAATCCACCACTAGATCCTACCTCAGAGAATAAATCTCTTATCTCAAGCACACAGACCCTACCTCAGATCCATAAAAGGATCCTATAACTCAGTCTTTATATTTCAGGCTTACAACTCAGATCTAGAAAGGTCTTATAGAGAGATTAAGTTTGTTGTTGATGACTTGCTCCATAGAAAGTGTTCTCTGAGCCTACTTGCTGAACTGAGTAAACTCAACTCTTTCTTCTTCACAATACCAGGAATGGATCTTCAAGGTTGTTCTGCTAGTGCTGAGAAGTAACTGCGGAGGATTGTTTCTTCTTACTCAGAAAGAAAGCTTTTTGACCTTGTTGTTGAAAGTTGATTTATTCTTTAGTGAAAAATTTCTTCAACAACAATCTCTATTTGTGATTCACATACTAACTTTAGAGCAAGTTCTTGGTAAGCTTCAACTTTTTCGAGAGAGAAGAAGATGACCAGAAAAACTTTTTCTAAAAAACTTTTTTTTCGTCTTTCTCGGAACTCTGCTTTTGTATCCTGCCGTCCAATGGCTCTATGCATAGTGTGGACCACCAAAATGGGCAACTGCAACACAACTTTTGCATTAACTGCTGTACTAAAGGCAAACAGTGCCTTTTGTCTTCTAGCAAGCAAAATCCGTGATATTTAAATTTCTGCTGACGTTAGCATGACTCAGCCCCTGTGGACTTAGCAAATTCCAAAAAAAACTGCACGGGCGTTTAGTGAAGCCTTGTCACTCAACGCAAAAGTACATAGCTGAATTCTACATCTTCAGGCATTGAGTGAACCTTCATCACTCAACGCATATAGACTTTTATAGTCTAATAGCTTAGGCATTGAGTGAGCCTTCATCACTCGACGCTTCTTGACTTAGTTGAATTTCTCTGTATGAAGGAGTTGAGTGTAGCTTCTTCACTCAATGCTTCAGTCCTTGGCCTGGCTTCTTGATGAGGCGTTGAGTGAACTACCTTCACTCAACGCTTTTATCCTTAGATAGATTTCTGTTGAGTAGGTGTTGAGTGAATTGTCTTCACTCAACGCTTCTGCTTTTGGATAGATTTCTTGATGAGACGTTATGTGGTCTGTCTTCACTCAACGCTTCTGTACTTAAGCTGATTTCCAGATGAGTAGGCATTGAGTGAACTGCCTTCACTCAACGCTTCTGTCCTTAGACAGATTTCTAGACAGCAACCCTGAGGCTTTGACTACTTGAGCTTCTGTCAATGCTTATAGTCTCTTGGCGTTGAGTGAACTGCCTTCACTCAACGCTTCTTGACTTAGCCAGATTTCTGCTTTGCCAGCATCCTGTCTTGAGTCCATCTGTCATTGTGACTCAGACTACATGTCTAATAAATGTAACAAAGAACAACCTGCATACATTAAACTTAAAGCATGCATTAGATACAATCATGTGTATACCATTGTCCCATGAGCCTTCTTCAAATATAGGACATTTTAATCAATGGACCCAACAATCTCTTCCTTTTTGAAGAAGTCAGAACCTTAGACAATGATATACATTACCACATATAGAAGATAAACATTCATAGAATTTGAGAATAGAAAATCAAGCACACACATAAACATATGATATCATTAAAGACAATAATCATAAATATATAGCATGCTTAAAATAATGTTCACTTTCCTACAACCTGTAAGGAAAATACAAAACATATTATATTTCTGGTTCCTTAATCACTATCCCCCTGCTGGGTTTCTTGGCATCCTTTTCCTTATCTTCATCCTTCTTTTCTTTTTGTCTCTCAAAATAGCTGTAGGACTTAGGAAAGTACATGTTGGGCTCCACAGCATCTGGTGGCAATGCACCTGACTTTTTATCTCTTTTGAATTTTCTCCTTGCCTCTTCATTTCTTTCTAATTTGGCCCATTCTATGGATCTATACAGCTTTCCCCTGTCAGTTTTCTTATCTTTTATCTGATCCCAAGAAGACAAGATAATAGTCCTAGACTAAGGACTCCACTTCTCAAAATTTGGCCTGGTTTCCATCTCCTCTTTATACCTTTTCTTGCTAAGCCTGATTTCTTCTTCTTCTTCAGCAATAGACTTGCCTCTTGCTCTGGCTATCTGGTCAGTAGTGGGACTGAATGTGGGAATTTCAGCAGCAGTAGATGGTTCATTCCACGAAGCACCAATATGATCAACATCTTGATCTCCCCCTGATCACCATACTATTTATATAATGCATCTTGAATGGTTCCAGGAATAGCAGGAATGTTTTCATATGTATGCTGTTCAAGGCCAAATGAACCTCTAATTACATTTATTACCCAGAAAACATTCTCATTATTAGTCTTGATCATTGCCTTCTCCCCCGACTTCTTCAGATAAAGTAGTAGTCAGGGAGTTGTTGGCTATGGAGAGTTTTTCATCTAGAAAATTTACACCCTTGGTGACATGATTCTTGACTTCTATCATGTGATCATCCGTAATCTGAGTGCATGCATCCACTCTCCTTTCCAGAGTTTTCTTGTGGGCTTCCATCAGAGTTTTCTGCACATTGTGAACCATTTCCATGTTGCTGGAGGTTATGTTCTGATTCACCAGAAAATCATGCTGGGTTTTGCTGATTTCTCCCAGCTTGCTTTCAGTAAGTGTTACAGCAAAAGCATCCCTCATGAAGAATGCTAATGTATTAGCTTTCATCAAGTTTACCTCAAATCTTATGGACTTGATTTCAGTGGAAAGATCCCTTTTTACTTCCTTGATGGAATTATCAATGTAGTGCTCCAACTGCCTTCTTTGATCATCCAGTAGACCATTTAGTTGAGCTAGGAATGTAGGTGACATCTGTTCAGCTTGATGAGATGTACCTTATTCACAGAAATCTTCATTTCTTTCCCTGTCCACATCTCTTCCTTGTGAGTCAACCATCATGTATTCTGAAGAATGTGCATCATCATTTGCATCTGCAGTAGTACCCTTTTCAGACTCAGATGAGTCTATATTATACACTGTCTCTGGAGCAGGGAGTTCAGAGTGAATCTCCCCCCTCAGACTCAGCATTCCCCATGGGAATTTGCTACTCTATAGTGGCTGTGACTGGAGCATATTCTACTATCCTCTCAAGGACTTACTCCCCCTCAACTTGAGGACAGAATAGAACAACTTTAGGACCCCCTGGAGTTTGAGCAATCCTGTTCTGCAGATTCTCAATGAAGGAGTCTACTTGTTCTTGAACAGATTGGATAGTCTCCCCCTTGGCAGGGGCAAGTATCTAGGAAGTCTCCCCCTCAACATTTGCATAAATATTTTCTATTACTTGTCAAGTCAGTATTTCCAGAGCTTCAGCTGAAATCTCTTCAAATTGGGATCCAACCTCTTGATTCCATATTGCAGGTTCAGAAGAAATTGAAACACGAGCACTCATGTCTTTCCTTATTTCTTCAAAAGAACTGCTTTCAGTCAGTTGATGATCATGTGGCTCTTCCTCACTCTTTTGAGAAGAAATACTTTCTGTGCTTTCCTTAGTCACTAGAACATCCTTTTTTTCTTCTTCTCAACAGTGTGTTGATGTGGCAGCAGAACTCTTTCCCACATGTCAAACATTTTGGAGTCCATTCTCCTCATATGATAGATATTTGCCCCTAGCCTCATATTGAGGATCCCTGGAATAATATTATGCAGATATAAAGATAAGATCCTTCCCAGGTTAGTTTCTAGGATGCATTCCACTATTCTATCAAACAACACTTTTCCCCAGTCTGTTTTCTTAGATAAAATAATCCTGGTCAAACATCTTCCTTGATATTTTATCATGTGAACCAATTTTACAAAGCAGAGCTTTCCCACTGTATCTGCTAGAAACTTTCCTCTCAGATTCAACTCTTACCTCAACACAGAGCCAATCGTATGCTTAGAAATCCCACACCACTTGAGGGTTGTCTTTACATCATCTTGAAATAAGTCTGTATCGTCCTCAGACTGCTTCATCTTGGGTAGATGCAGTGCTTTGCATAATATCTTGGGAGAAATCTTGATCTTATGCCCACTAAGTGATGATTTGATTTTGTTTAAAGCTGAGTCCATAGTGGCATTTGAGTACAGTTCCAGAACTTCTCTCTTCCAAATCAAAACTGGCTCGGATAGAACGAAATCTAGGTAAGCGACCTCGAGTAAGTATAGGACTTGCATAGCCTCCTCAGGAGTATCCTTGAAACCATTTCACACAAGTTTAGAGCCCTCGAATAAAAAATCCATTCCTTTCAACCCTGTGAATTTACTAAGTTTCTGAAGGTTTGATGAGCTTTCATCGCAGGGAGACAGCCGGTCGCAAGGGCTAGGAATAGTGTTTCTTATTCTAAGCACACTCAGATATATTTATACTTGCCTCTAAGTAGAGAATGTGGAGAGGTGCGTACCAATTGTTGTAATCAATAAAAGATCAACAACTGAGATTAAAAGCCATAATTTGAAGTCCCTGGGAATATGCATTAAGTGGACTCGACGCTTTTGACGCACTCAACGCCTGAAGTTGTCTTAGGGCACTCGATGCTTGGGTACTTAGACTCAGCTCATTTGAGGCTTGGACACTTAGTCTATAACTCCTTTTATTATCCTGCAGGGATTAATATTACATGCAACAAAAATGCATGAAGAGCTACTGAAGCTAGACTAAGTTCATCATACCCAATTCAAATTTAAAGGTATTGAACTTGGCTTCATCTAGTGGCTTGGTGAAAATATTAGTCACTTTCTTGTCTGTAATGACAAACTCAAGTCTGATGTCCTCACATTCCACATTCTCTCTAATGAAATGATATCTAATCTCTATATGTTTAGTCCTGCTATGATAAATGGGATTCCTAGTAATAGAGATTGAACTAGTAGAATCACAAAACAAGAGTTCTACTTAGCTTGAGATTGTAGTCCTAGAGCTGATGTTGGATCCACAGTAGCTGTGCATAACAATTACCAGCTGAGATGTACTCTGATTCAGCTGTTGAGATTACAACACTTGTTTGCTTCTTGCTGATCCAAGAGACCAATCTTCCTCCTAAAAACTGATAGGTGCCAGAGGTGCTTTTCCTGTCTTCTTAGCAACCTGCAAAGTCTGTATCTGTATACCCAGTTAGTTCAAAGTCATTGTTCCTAGGGTACCACATACCAAGATCAGGTGTGCCCTTGAGATATCTAAAAATTCTTTTAGCTGCTGAATAATGAGATTCCTTAGGGCTAGCCTAGTATCTAGCACAAACACATGTAACATACATAATGTCTGGCCGACTAGCAGTAAGGTAGAGGAGGGAGCAGATTATGCCTCTATATAAGGTTTCATCAAAAAGTTTCCCAGTTTCATCCTTGTCTATTGACACACTTGACCCCATTATGGAGGCACTCTCCATTCCAAATTTTTTAATCAACTCCTTGGTGAACTTAGACTGAGAGATGGATAGTCCATTCTCTGATTGTCTAACTTGGAGGCCCAAGAAATACTTGAGTTCACTCATACTGCTCATCTCAAACTATCCTTGCATAAGTTCAACAAAATTTTTGCAGAGGCCATCATCAGTAGACCCAAATATTATGCAATCTACATAAATTTTGACTAGAATGATCTTACCCTTGACTTCCCTTAGGAATAATATCTTATCTATCTTTCCCCTTGAGAATTTTTTCTCAATGAGAAAGCTAGACAGGGTTTCATACCATGCCCTAGGGGATTGCTTCCACCCATATAAAGCTTTTCTAAGCTTAAATATATAATCAGGAAAGTTAGAATTAACAAAACCTGAGGGTTTCTCAACATAGAACTCTTCTTTTAGGTCAACATTTAGGAAAGCTGACTTTACATCCATTTGGTAGACCTTGAATCCTTTTATGTGCAGCATATGCAAGGAACAGTCTTATAGCTTCCAATATAGCTACTGGTGTAAAGGTTTGATCAAAATCAATACCTTCCTCTTGCCTGTATCCCTTAGCCACAAGTCTAGCTTTATTCTTGATGATAACACCATTTTCATCAAGTTTATTCGTGTATATTTACTTGGTTCTAATGATGTTATGTCCTTGTAGTCTAGGAACAAGCTTCTAGACCTTGCATCTCTTGAACTGGTTTAGTTCTTCTTGCATAGCCACAATCCAAAATAGGTCTATGTTGGCATCTTTAAACCTTTTGGGTTCAACTTTAGACAGAAAGCTGGAGTATATAGTAATGTTGAGGCTTCTGCTCCTTGTTATGATCCATTGGCTAGCATCTCCTATGATTTGATTTTTGGGATGATCCTTAAATGCCTGATAGCAAGATGCATTCTATCTTCAGCATCATGTTCTTCAATGGATGGGTCTTGCTGGTCATCACCCATGTCCAGTAAACTTTGTCCTTCTTCAGGAATGCATACACAATCATCTTCTTCATGGATAGTTGGAGGAGAGTCCTTGATGGTTACTTTATCCATCTCCAACTCTATACCTACAGATCTAGAGGATCTAGGTAGCTCACTATTAATTATGGATGATTCATCAAACACAACATTAACAGACTCTTCTACAACTTGATTTTTCAAGTTTTAGACTTTATATGCTTTGCTATTATTGTTGTACCCAACAAATATCCCTTCATAGGACTTGACAGCAAACTTTGTCAAGTAGGACTTCCCATTATTGAGTACAAATCACATGCTTCCAAAGATCCTGAGATAGGCCAGATTTGGTTTTTTACCTTTCATAATCTCATAAGGAGTCTTCTTGTGATACTTGTTGATAGAAGCTCTATTCAACACATGACAAGTAGTGTTTACTGCCTCACCCCAAAAGTACTCTAGGAGAGAAGTGTCACTAAGCAGTGTTCTTCCAGCTTCTATGAGAGTTCTATTTTTCCTCTTAGCTATCCAATTTTGCTGGGGTGTTCTAGGATAAGAAAATTCTTGATGAATCCCTTATTCTTTACAGAACTTTGTCATGTTATCAGACTGAAATTCAATACCATGGTCACTTCTAATTTTGACCACAGAACTGCTCTTTTCATTCTGAATTTACCTAACAAAGGTCATGAAGATGTCTAGGGTTTCAGACTTTTTTTTAGAAAGAAAACCCAAGAAAATCTAGAATAGTCATCAACTATTACACGTGTATAGACTTTCCTACTTAGACTATGAACTGACATAGGACCAAACAAGTCCATATACAAGAGGTACAAACACCTCTCAGAATCCTTGGCCCCAATGCTCTTAAAGGATGCTTTGGTCTGCTTTCCCTTTTGACATGCAGAGCAAATTCCCTCCTTGATGCATCTTATTGGGTCCATTTCTTACTAGCCCTTGACTAAAGAGCTCGCTCATTGTCTTGTAGTTCAAGTGAGCAAGCCTCTTGTGCTATTTCACATAATAAGAGACTTTCTCATTTATTACTAGACATACTGGTGAGCATGTACTTAAACACAAGAAGTTTAAATAATATATATTTCTACTCCTAATGCCTGTCAAAACGATATCTTGGTCACCATACCTTTTGATCAGACACTCATCCTTATGGAAGACAATGACATAGCCAATGTC
The DNA here is from genome assembly GCA_039513925.1 of Platanthera zijinensis. NCBI lineage: Eukaryota > Viridiplantae > Streptophyta > Magnoliopsida > Asparagales > Orchidaceae > Platanthera > Platanthera zijinensis. Next base: position 63,221,275 of record CM077086.1, read on the forward strand.
ATCTAGTTGGCTTATCCTAATCAGATTGTGTTGTAATCCTTCCACATAAGCTACTTTTGTGATGGATACTATGTCATTGGTGATTATACCATAACCTTTGGTGACTCTTCTGTTTGAACCTCCGAATATCACCTTAGGTCCATTCTTCACAGGAGTATAATCCTTCAGGGGTCTCCTTGTTCCAGTCATATGTCTGTAACATCCACTATCCAAGTACTATATTGGTGCAATAGTACTTGGAATATCTTGCAAATACAATTTAGTTTACCTTAGAACCCCCAAAGGATTGGGTCCTTGGTTCTTGTTAGCTTGAAACTGAACATTTATACCTGCAACACTCCTGACAGGAAGACTTACCCTTGCCCTTGACATACTAGGGTTGTGTTAACAATCTATGGCAAAATATCCCACTTTACCATAGCACCAACATTCATGAATATTGTATCTCCTCTTCTGAACAGCCCATGTGGAGTGCAAAGAGTCAACAACTAACTGTTCAGAAGGGTGAGCAGCAACCTTTTTATTGTTTCTTTTAGCAAGAATCTGACTGAAAGTGAGTCTGCTAGTAGATGTACTTGGCTTACTCTGAGTTCAACCAACATCAGTCTTCTTTGCAGTTAACATGCTCTTAATGGCCTCAGAGATAGCCAAGTCAGGCTTAATGACTGACTTACCCTTGGTCTGGATTTTTGTTGGAAGAGCTTGAGAATAGGCTATTCCCCTATACATGATTGTGGGGGCTGGAGCACCAAATATAAATTGTCCATGATGGGACATCATGATTTACTCATGGGTTGCGTTCAGTGCACTTACACCCATATCATTTCTCCCTCCATTGTAAGATACCCTTGTATTCTTACAAGCAGAGTTCCCATTTTTCTAGTGATCATAAATGTTATCTTGGTTATACCTGTTTGATGAGAGTATTACCTTGTGAAAGGTTGTCTGAGGCACTACAGGAGCTTTGCATTTACCTTTGGGATGGGCATATCTCTTATCCTTTTCAGATGTGAAGGATTCTATCAGTGGCAAAACTATCTTAGGCTTACTGAATTCAGCCACAATCTTTTTCTCCTTAAGAAGCTTTTCTTCAAGATCCAAGATGATCTTATTCTTCTGGCTTATGGTCCCAATTTGGATAATTGAGATTATCTATAGCTGGCTAAATTCCCTCATCATATGAGCTACCAAGGGGGCTGACTCAGACTGTAGGGAAACAACTTGTTGTAGGGAGACAATCTCCACAGCTTGTCTCTTGGCAAGTCTTTTGCTCTTCTTTAGAGCATCTAGAATTGCACCATACTTATCAATCAATTGATTGACATCATCTTTAGAATCTAATCCCTCTTCCCCACTGGAGGAAGTGGATGCATCAGAGTCTGAGCCAGACTCATATATAGAAGGAGAGCTTGGGGTAGAATATACCTTATCAGGAACAGAAATATCCCGATTGTCTTCTGATATGGCCATGAGACTGTACTCCTCATCCTCTTCACAGTCACTGTCAACTGAGGACAGTGGAGCCCTGATTCCTGATGGTGTAGTTGGAGCTTCAGTCTCTTCTTCAATGCATATGAGGCCAATATAGGCCTCCTCTTCTTCTAATTCTGAATATTCAGAATCACTGTCAGATAGACAGACTTTCTTCTTGGCCAAGAAGCTCCTTTCAGCTTTCTTGACCTTTTGATGGTTTTTCCTATCAGACTTCATATACTCCTTCCTCTTAACTAGATAGACAACAATAACATGTCCACTCCTATTACAACAGTAACAAACAGCATTAGACTTATTATATTTGTTTTGTTTTGAGTCATACTAATGGCAACGTTGCTGATGCGGCTGATGATCCCCGACATAAAGAGTTCGTGGATTGAGACGGTCGTTGCCGCAAGCTTGAAGATGAGAGTCTACCACGATGTTCTTCTCCAACGCCGCTACGTATTTTTCACGACGCCCGCCGCCGTCATTTTAAATAAAATATATAATTATAAATTAAATAATTATAATTATAAATTTTATTATTTCATTATTTATTATTATTTCCTATTTTATTATTTCATTTCATATATGATGGATGCTTATAACCATCAAAAGTATCTTTTATTTCATGCATGTTTTATTTTATTCTTATTTTATGCATTATATGTTTAGATTGTTTTCCTATTTTATGAATGGTGGAGATTGAGTGGTGTAGCCTAAATAAGGCATATATTCTTTTCCTATTTCATGTATGGTGGAGATTGAGTGGTGTAAGGCTATATATAGTCATGCTTGTTGTTGATTTCATTAGTGAAGAATAAACTTTGAAAACCCAAAAAAAATCTTGAGAGATTTTCACCCCCTAAGGCAATTTTCGGCCAACCCTTCTCCCTCCCTCTTCCTCCTCTCCTTGGCCGCCGGCCACTCTTCTCTCCCTCCCTCTCTATCTCTCTCAGTCCCTCCTCACTTCCCCATAAACCGTTGGCCACCCGAGCTCCACCCAAACTGCCACTTGTCCTCTCCCTCCAAGAATAAACCAAACAGCAACCACACCTCCTCCACCCCCCACAATTTTCGGCCACCCCAAATCCCAACCCGAGCAGCCCCTCCTTGCTCCAAACCACCGGCCACCCCTTCACCACTCTCCTAACTTATGGCCACCTTTCACTACCACCAACCTGAGCCACTCCCCTCACCACCAACCTAAGCCGCTCCTCCTCTCTAATACCTAACCGACCCACAACTCCCCCCACAAAAATAAAACAAATTTCGGCCCTCCACATCTCACCCTAGCCGCCACCCTTTCACCATATATTATAAATATTATCCACCACCTTTTATCTCTCCTCCCTGTATAACTATTGGATTTTTTCAAGGAACTCCTTCTTCTAGGGTTTTGCGAAGGAAGACGGCTTGTGTTTTCATCGTCCGGCGCGGAATCGTGGAGTTACTTGGAAATAGAATCAACCACCGTCGTGTGGGCATCCTCCACCCATCTCGTGGATGGAATTCTCGTGGGATTTTGGGTAACGTTTTCTTATACCATCTCTCGTGTGATTCTTTATAAATTATTGTGAGTTTTGGTGGAAACAAAAGACTAGTATTTGGTCCTGATTTATATTGAAAAAATCGTGTTTGATCTAAATCTAAATTGCAAGCATTATTTTATCCGGAATTTCTCGTATAAATTGGAGTGTTAGGCTTACCCTCGAATTAATTATTTTTTGGAACAGATTTTTAGACTTTATTTCAAAATCGTAATCTTAGTCAGGAGTTTTTCTATTTGAAAATATGAATGTTTGCGCATAATTATATTTTGAATTGCTAATTGTCCGTCAAAACCATGAGCCTGCATCAATTTGGTATCAGAGTGAGGTTCTTGTCGATTTCCTAATCGGCACCGTCCTTTTATCTTTAGGTGGGCTTTTAGGTCCAAAAATAAAAAATAAAAAAATTTCATTGTGGTTGAAAATTTCAGCAAAAATCAGTTTTTCAGCACACTACAAAAAATTCTTGCACTTTAAAATTTTCTTATTTTGGTCTACAAATAGCGCGCTAAAATCCTGAATTTTAGTTTTTTCCAAAAAAGAAAATTTTTGCTTTTTCTTCCAGGTCTTCGTAGTAAGAAATTTCAAAATTTCTTCAAGGCGAGTTTCATATCGGCACAGGAATTAATTATTCCATTATAAAATTTACCTGGTTTAGGGCAAGTTAGCCTTTAGATACATCAATTTAGGTTTGCCAATTTCTCAACTTGGCACGTTCGTTGGTCTTCTATTTTATTTTTGTTATAAAATAGAAATTGTGTTTCTTAAAATATATCGAAAAAAGGTGTTTTCACGTTCACTTAGTTTGAGTTCTCTGTTTGCTTTTTATGGCACACATTGTGAGTTCCGCTCACTCACCTTAATTCATTGAGCATAACGTTATGTTAGCACAATATTTGACACCACCGTCGCGCACCTCTAGGCCGGTTAGAGTTCCTGCTCTGACTTATGATGGGATAGGCAGACCGAGAGTGTTTTTATGTTGGGTGACGGATATGGAACATTATTTTGAGTGATATCATATTGAGGATCCCCATTGGATTCCCATTGCGAGACTCCAATTATTTGGTCGAGCCCAGACCTTCTGGCTCAATGAGGAGAGATGCTTTGGGATGTCACTCAACGACTCACTTGTAGGGTGGCAGATTATGAAGAATCTATTAACGGATGAGTATTACTCTCCCTACTGTCGTTCGCAGATTTCTGATTACATAAGTGACCTACCTACATCAAATCAGTACGTCCCCTCGTACTCCCATACTCGGACGTCTCATGATCCCATTTCTCCCCTCCAGGGCACTAGACCCGTTTCTGATCATAGGAGTGACTTACCCCCTCGAGTTAGACCTTCCTCCCAGGATGGTAGAGCTACCCGTAGTATACCTGTACCTACCAAATGAGGAAAGGAGAAGCTTAGGACCCTTGTCCCTAGTTCGATAGATGTGATTGCTAGGAATGTCATGAGCCCGCGGGGTGAGAGTGTTCCTATCAGTATGTTTAGTCAGGCGATTATGACACGTGAGGTTAGTGACATGTCTGGCCGTGACACTAACGTTTGTCCTATTCCGACTATGCCCGTAGTCTCTTTAGAGTCGCCCCCTGAGCTATCGGATCTAGCTATTTACTCTTCGGATGAGACTGACATAGTGACTAGGACTGAGCCTGCCGCTGAGGGCGATGACGTTATTAGTGAAGAGCTGAGTGATGATGAGGATGTCGGTTATCCTAGTGACCTGGATGAGGATTTCTCCTCTGAGGAATCATCTCCACTCCCCTTAGATGATATTTCTGAGCTGTCTTCCCTGATCATCATGGAGACTCCTTATGACCCTCATTTTCTCACGTTAGTAACTTTAGAAAAGCCATTGTAGTTATATCACTTGCACATCCTTGCACATCCTGGAGCGACCAACTCTATTATTCTTGTTGAGCGGTTCTCCTTGACATATCTTCATGCCAAGCAAGAGTATTTGAAGTATAAGATTACAACTACCATATTGGAGCCCATTCAAATCATTTTTGATTATAAGGCTCCTGTGCCACCTGACTTAACCCCATTATCCTCCGCATTAGGGTCAAGTCATGTAGTACATGGGTTCAGTCCTCATGTATCTAGGACACTAGTGCTTCTATTTAAGATATGTCGCATGCACTTCCACTTCCATCTGAGACTGTCCTACACTAGAATTAGTGATTTGGGTTTAGTCTGGTCAGTCCCCGAGCGGATGTCTTCTAGCTCCATTAATAAATTAACGTGTAGGTACGCCGACCCATCCATGATTATGAAAAACGTCGGATTTACTACTTTAATTTCAGATTTTTATAAAGTACTGGCTGTTTCACTTTATTTCAAGTTTCAGGACTTTTTACTGTACGTCTCTGTTCTACCTGAGTGACGTTCTCCTTCATTTCTTCCTCCAACTACATATTCTCTTGGGTTGGGGAGTGTTAGTTATGTCGTGTCTATTTTCCACATTGACTCCATGGCTCTTGAACCAGATGGTAAGATTCAAGTTTTATTTCTTTTGCTTGATACCCTTTCGAGTTTCCTCGAAAGTCTTGTTGTTTTTATGCCTGACAGGTTCGCCGTACTGATGGATGTTCATCTACTACGACATGGATTGCGGGGCCATATTTTCCCTATGTTTCTGCTGCTTTTGACTGTTCCCCCCTCACGGGCCACTCATCGGAGATGAGTAATTTTTAGTGGGGAGGATTGATGGAAGCATTGCTGATGCGGCCGATGATCCCTGACATAGAGAGTTCGTGGATTGGGACGGTCTTTGTCGCAAGCTTGAAGATGGGAGTCTACCACGACGTTCTTCGCCAACGCCGCTACGTATTTTGCACGACGTCCGCCGCCGCCATTTTAAATAAAATATATAATTATAATTATACATTTTATTATTTCATTATTTATTATTATTTCCTATTTTGTTATTTCATTTCATATATGATGGGTGCCTATAACCATCAAGAGTATCTTTTATTTCATGCATGTTTTATTTTATTCTTACTTTATGCATTATATGTTTAGATTGTTTTCCAATTTTATGAATGGTGAAGATTGAGTGGTGTAGCCTAAATAAGGCCTATATTGTCTTCCTATTTCATGTATGGTAGAGATTGAGTGGTGTAAGGCTATATATAGCCATGCTTGTTGTTGATTTCATCAGTGAAGAATAAAATTTGAAAACAAAAAAAATCTTGAGAGATCCCCCCCTAAGGCAATTTTCGGCAAACCCTTCTCCCTCTTCCTACTCTCCTTGGCCGCTGGCCACTCTTCTCTCCCTCCCTCTCTATCTCTCTCAGCCCCTCCTCACTTCTCCACAAACCTCCGACCACCCTAGCTCCACCCAAACTGCCACTTGTCCTCTCCCTCCAAGAACAAACCGAACAGTAACCACACCTCCTCCACCCCCCACAATTTCCGGCCACACCAAATCCCAACCCAAGCAGCCCCTCCTTACTCCAAACCGCCGGCCACCCCTTCCCCAATCTCATAACTCACAGCCACCCTTTACCACCACCAACCCGAGCCACTCCCCTCACTGCCAACCCGAGCCGCTCCTCCTCTCCAATACCTAACCGACCCACAACTCCCCCCATAAAAATAAAAAAAATTCCGGACCTCCACATCTCACCCTAGCCGCCACCCTTTCACCATATATTATAAATATTATCCATCGCCTTTTCTCTCTCCTCCCTGTATAACTATTGGATTTTTTTCAAGGAACTCTTTCTTCTAGGGTTTTCCGAAGGAAGACGGCTTGCATTTTCATCGTCCGGCGCAGAATCGTGGAGTTGTGTGGAAATAGAATCAACCACCGTCGTGTGGGCATCCTCTACCCATCTCGTGGATGGAATTCTTGTGGGATTTTGGGTAACGATTTACTATACAATCTCTCGTGTGATTCTTTCTAAATTATTGTGAGTTTTGGTGGAAACAGAAGGCTAGTATTTGGTCCGGATTTATATTGAAAAAATCGTGCTTGATCTAAATCTAAATTGCAAGCGTTATTTTATCCGGAATTTCTCGTATAAATTGGAGTGTTAGGCTTACCCTCGAATAAATTATTTTTGGGAACAGATTTTTAGACATTATTTCAAAATCGCAATCTTAGTCAGGATTTTCTTTATTTGGAAATATGAATGTTTGCGCATAATAATATTTTGAATTTTTAATTGTTCGTCGAAACCATGGGCCTGCATCACATACCTTTCCCTAGAGGGGTCAATTCTGGACTTGTCTTTGCTGGAGTGGGGCTTTCTTGATGAAGAGCTTGAAGAGCCCCTCTTCTTCCACTGTCTTCTCCTACTCAGCAACTTCTTGAATAGCCTGGAGAACATTGCTAGTTCTCCATCTGACAATTCATTCCCAGAGGAGCTTTGCTCTGAGCATTCTGACTCATTAACTCTCCTTAGAGGAGAAGGAGTCTTTTCTCTGCTTCATCTTGTGGCTTTTGCTCTAAAGGCAACTATCTTCTCTTTATTGGGAGATCTGGCTGCATCCTCTTCAGCTTTCTTGGAGTTCAGCTGCATCTCATGGGATAACAGCTTCCCAAATAGGTTCTGAGGCAGAGTGTTGGCCAGGTTGCCAACTTCTCTAATGGCACAAACCTTGATATCTCATTCCTTGTTTAGGAATCTCAAGAACTTGTCATTCAGCTCATAATTAGTGAACTATCTACCATAGGTGATAAGGTTTTCACAATCATGAAGAACTTTTCATAGCATTTAACAAGGGAGTCATTCTTCTCTTGCTTGAAGGCTTCATACTATTGACTAAGGAGGGATTTTCCGTCATCCCTTACCTCCTCTACCCTCTCCATGTAGACAATGAGAGAGTCCAACATTTCCTTGGCTGTCTTGTAGTGAACAAGGTTCTGGAATGTGGAGTCATCTATGGCACTCATAATAATATTATGTGCCCTCTTATCCATGGTTGGAAGGATGACGTCATCCTTGGTCATCTCAGAGTACTTCTTAGGAGTTTGGTCATTTGCATCCAGGACAGATATCTTCATGGGAATGAAGGGTCCCTCTTAGACTATGATGAAAATCCTTGGGTCTGAGGCTTCAATGAATAGCCTGACCCTCTCTGTCAAAATCTCAAAATTCTCTTTTATGCAAATAGGGAGCTTCATGGAGCTCAACTCCTTGTGGTTCTCACCTGAACCCATGAAGCAAATTTTCAGCTACTCTTGGATATCTGTTTAGACTATTAAGTCCTTTTTGAACAACCACCCTTTGATACCACTTGAAAGTATTTGTTTCAAGTGTAGCTTTACACCTAGAGAAGGGGGGTGAATAGGTTCCTTAGTCTTTTGACTATCTTTTTGATTAGCAGTATTGTGTGTTTAGTTAGTTTAGTTAGCTTTCAAGAAAGAGACAACACACACATATTTATAGTGGTTCCCCAAGGTATGGGTACATCCACTGTTCCTCCCACCTTTCTAACAGTATGTTAGACAAGGATAAATTCTCTAATCTTAACTCAAAGAGCATACAACACAGATCCCTTAGGATCTCTCAGACTCCTCCAAGTCCTACCTCTGGCCCAAGGCCCTACCACTCAGATTAAATGATACTCCTACAGCTTAGTGCTCCACAGATTACCTGTAACACCCCGAAAATCAAAAGAGAGACGGGCATCATTTAAGCAAAGTTTGGGGCCTGGTAAGGGTCACACGGCCTGGGACACGGGCATATTCAGGGCCGTGTCATGCTTGGGTTTGATGATTTTCCGTGTGGTCGATGAGATGCAGTCGACGATCGTAGAAGTTCGAGTACACGGCCTGAGACACGGGCGTGTCCAGTGCAGTGTACTGCTCTGGCTATTTGTCGGGCTGTGTCGAGTGAGTTACACGGGCGTGTCCCAGGGGCGTGTTTGGCATACGACATGTGACACGGGCGTGTCACGTGGTCGTGTCCTCTTCGGGATGTTTTGGTCCTATGTCGATTGAGGAACACGCCCCACAACACGGGCGTGTACTGATCGATACGGGCATGTACAGGTTGACACAGGCATGTCTAAGCCCATGTCCTGGTCGGGATGCGATGGTTTCAACATCGATTGAGGCATACATCCTTGGACACGGACATGTCGCAAGCCATGTTCAGCCCAAAAATGTTATTTTCAGGGCGAATCGTGGCCGCTCGTTTCCTTCTATTGGGATCCAAGGGGCCAAGCTGGTCCTTGTTGAGTTAAGTACGGGAATATGGTTTGAAACCCTTATTCATCTTTGAGTTTTCTCTTTCTAAAGCTTTAGAGAGAGGGGAGAGCAAGGAAGAAGGAGAAGGAGAGATCCAGCTACCGGTGGAGCTTCAGAGCCCCGATTCTCGATTCGAGTACAGATCTACGGAGGCGAGGCTGTTGCGGTGCTTTTCATCCGTTTAGATCTTCATGGAGCCAAAGAGAACCACAAGGGTAATGATTCTCTTCTTGGACATGTGAAGTCCTCTTCCCTTTTTGCATAGGAAGCCCGCTCTCGTGAGTATGTGGTGAATACGAGGTATTCCTTCAGGTAGACATGAATAGTCCCCGTTGTTTTGCTTGTAGAGTCCGGAATCAAAGTACGGACATAGGCATGGTGTGTGAAGCCTACCCGGACAAGTTGGTCATGATCGGTGATGTTTCATTATGAATGAATGATCAGAGAAGACTCCATTCCGATGGTTGTTTTCGGGTTTTCTACGCGGTAAATTGCAATAGAGAGTCTTGGGGATTAACCCCAAGGTGCACCCGGAAAACTGGGCAGAACCGTGTTTCTGCCAACTTTGTGGCCTGGATGCCAACTTGCACATAACTGGGTTATGTAAGATTTGTGAAATCGATTTGGGACTCAGGGAAGCTTGCAGACCCACGCCTATGGCTTAAATTAACGTGGTGGTGTGAGCAACGGGTTAGGCGAAACCGTACTCGCTCTATGTGGTTCGGTTAAAGCGACTTAAGGTACGTGGTACTTACCATTGGCATAGATGGAGGGTCTTAGGCTTAGGCCGGAAAGACTATAATGCTCACGAGGTTTGTCATCCTGGTGACGGTGGTGAGACCACAGATTTTACCGGGTTCATCGAGAATGTGCCCTGAGAGCACAGGGTGTGTGGTCGACCGTGCCTATACCTGTGGTGTATTGTTTTAATGATGTACTTACACTTTAATCGTTGGATTATACTAATGCACTGCAGGGAATGAGCACTGTCGCCCTGATCTAGGGGCGGGATCGTTATAATCTGGTTAGCTTTAGCTGACCATTGCTTTTGTTTGTCACTATTGCGGTGAATTGTTGCTTGCAGGTGCTACAGAGCCTAGTGGAAAATAGCAGGAGGAAGCCCTTGTTACTGAGCCGGCCTTCGAAGGCCTTTGCGAATGTTTACTTTTATTCTCATGTGTGATCGGCCTGTGTGTCGATGTTTGGAAGACACTATTTGTTTAAAGTAAACTCATGTAAGGCCTTAAGGCCAAGTACTTTGTGTATTTGTATGATCATTCCTATTTTGGTTATCTTAGTGGACATTCATGCTGTGTTTTGGGTTCTTTTCTTTGCAACATTTAAAAGCTTTTGCTAGAATGTGCTCTGTGTAGGACATTGTTATTGGAAGGTTAGTTTCATCTAGTAACCCACTGGTCTGTCTGCGGTATATGGCGTCGGGCCCCGGCCGGACCTATTATTATATGTTGTGTGACGGATAGGGGTGTTACAATTTGGTATCAGACTACCGGTTTCGGTCATGCTTATTGGAATTCGTGGATGAATTCTTTTAAGGGGTGGTGAGCACATGTATGTGCGTCATCGTTATAACATAAAAGAACCCATGAATATCAACTTAGGAATGAAAATACACATGTTTGAGGAACTTGCGTGTTCCTATAATTGCTTTTTGCAATATTGTTCGGTCACTTAACGGTGTTTTGTATGTCAATAGATGACCAGGAGTGGTGCAGGGCCTTCAGAAAACCCGCATTCTGAGGCGAGTAGCGCACCGAATGATGTGCCTACAACACCTCATTCAGCAAAAACCATAAGATTTGTGGCTAAAGCGGTGTTTGCTATGATAAACGCCCAGCCAGTAAGGCAGGTGCAGCACCCAACTCCTACAGTGGAGCAGGTACCACTTCAAGCAGCAGAACCGAGAAGGGTTGAACAAGCGATGATGGAGCCGTTGATACTGAGAAGAGTGACTGAAAAGCAGCTCAAACATATTATGGTCTTCAATCCTCCAGTGTTCTCGGGGGCTGGAACCCCATCTCAAGCTGAGGATTATCTCTCCCGAGTAAAGAGAGTCTTGACAACTATGGAAACAGAGGAGTGGAAAAAGACCACCATAGCCACTTTCCTATTGGATAGTGATGCAAGTTTGTGGTGGGAAGGTTTAGAGCTACACCACTTGGTGGGGAGGAAACTCACGGACATCTCAATGGAGGAATTTTCGAGACTATTCTTGGCAAGGTACCTTCCATTGGCTCAAAGGATCGCAATGGAGAATGAATTCCAGAAGCTGGTGCAAGGAGAGAGTAGCGTGGACGAGTACCTCCACGAATTTACACGGTTTGGTCGGTATGCAAGCTCTTCATTCGCAGATGAGGAGCGAAAAACAAACCAATTCTATGAGGGTCTGCGGGATGACCTAAGGCTACTGCTCTCAGGGCATATGATGTAGGGCTTCTTGACCCTGGTGCAAGGAGAGAGAAAGATGTGAGGAATGTATAAGCAAAGAAAGACTATAGTGTAAAGAGGACATAGTTCAAGGTGCCGACTACCTCAAACTCTGGGTTTCACAAGTTTAATAAGAAGGCTAGGACTTCGGGTCCAGCCCCTTCTTCTGGTGTATCTGGGGCAACTACAGGCCGAACCCCGGGCGCATGCTACAATTATGGGAAGTCGGGGCACTTTGCCTAAGATGCTGGAGCGGACACCCAAAGTCCAAAAGGAATCCTGGAGCCACTTATGAGGAGAAGGGCAAGGAGGTGGAGTCCACCGCATCGCACTATGCTCCAACCCAGCCTAGGGTTTATAATCTTGGACAGCAGGAGGCCATAAAGCAAGCCGACGTGGTGACAGGTACGGTTTAAATTTATAGTAGTTTAGCTTTAAATACTTGTTACCTTGTGCATGTTGGCTTATTACTCCCAGTACTAGGCTTTGTTTTGATTTTTAATAATCCGACGAGAGCACTCTTCGATACGGGAGCTTCGTATTACTTTTTGTCTAAAGGATTTATATTGCGCATCGGAGTACCCTCTTCCATGGCAAAGGACAAATTGGATGTGTTGTTGCCAAATGGGTGTTCAATGTGCGCGGATAGAGTCTGTTGCGTAAGAATACGGATTGGGAGTCAAGAGTTCAACTTACAAGCGTCGTTACTGCCGTTGGTGGAGTTCGACGTGATATTTGGTATGGACTGGCTCACGGAGCAGCAGGCATACATTGATTGCAACCGCAAGGAGGTCAAATTGGGAACTGGTCGTGAGACGACATTTGCGGGCTTGAAAGGGTCGAGAAAGACTTTGATGTCTGCTCTTCAGGTGATTAAGGCAGTTCGTGCTGGTGTAGAGCTGTTCTTCACACTAGTGGAGGCTTCGAAGCCTAAGCCTACTTTGGACAGTATCCCAGTGGTATCCGAGTACCCTAACATGTTCCCTGGCGATCTCCTTGGAGCCCCACCGCAGCGAGCGATTGACTTCACAATTGAGCTAGTGCCAGGTGCTAAACCTGTGTCATGCTCTTCGTATTGGTTAGCGCCTAAGAAGATGGCGGAACTGAAGGTTCAACTTGAAGAGATATTGGAACAGGGTTATGTGCATCCAAGTTCGTCGCCTTGGAGCGCACCGATCTTTTTTGTTAAGAAGAAGGATGGAAGTTTGCAACTCTGTATAGATTATCGAGAGCTGAACAAGTTAACGGAGAAGAATAAGTATCTGATCCCAACGATTGGCGATCTGTTCGATCAGTTAGTTGGGTCATCGGTATACTCGAAATTGGATCTTAAGTCCGGATATTACCAGCTAAGGATAAGAGAAAGTGATATCCCCAAGACAGCTTTCAGCACGAGGTATGGGCATTATGAGTTTACCTTCATGCCGTTTGGGCTGACTAATGTGCCATCCGTGTTCATGGATCTGATGAACAGGACTTTCAGAGAGTACCTGGACCACTTCGTGATAGTCTTTATTGACGACATATTTGTGTACTCGTAGTGCGAAGAGGATCACTTCAAGCATCTGCATTTGGTGTTGGAGACGCTGAGGAGGAACCAACTGTACGCCAAGTTCTCCAAATGCGAATTTTGGTTGTATTCGATAGCGTTCCTTGGTCATATAATTAGTGGAGAAGGGATTGTGGTGGATACGATGAAGATAGTTGCTATATGGGAGTGGCCTGTGTTGTCACGGTAGCGGAAGTCTGGAGTTTTCTGGGGCTTGCCGGCTATTACAGGCGCTTCGTAGATAACTTCTCGCGGATAACATTACCCCTCACGAATTTGATGAGGAAAGATCAGAAGTTTGTTTGGAAGCTTGAGTGCGCACAATCTTTCGAAGAGCTGAAGAGACGATTGACCACGGCGCCTGTTCTATGTTCGCCGAGTGGGACCGAAGGTTTTGAGATCTATAGTGATGCTTCAGGCAGTGGTTTGGGTTACGCTCTACTGCAGCATGGGAGTGTGATAGCTTATGGCTCGCGTCAGCTAAAGGTACACGAGAGAAATTATCCGATCCATGACTGGGAGTTAGCGGTCGTGATATTTTCCCTGAAGCTATGGAGGCATTACATGTACGGTGTGAAGGTCGATATCTACACTGATCACAAGAGCCTGAAGTACTTGTTGGATAAAAAGGATCTAAACATGCGGTAGCGGAGATGGATAGAGTTCATGGGGGACTACACATTTAAGATACATTATGTGTCTGGTAAAGGCAATGCGGTGGCGGATGTGTTGAGTCGCAGGGCTCCCGCACAGGCCAACTGGTTGTCGGTTCATGACGAGCATTTGATTCGGGATTTGGAGGCATTGGAAATCTCTTGTGTTGACAAGCAGACAAGTGTCGAAGCACAACTGAAATAAACGGAAGTGCAGTATGATCTTGCTGATAGGATTCGACATGCTCTGGTTTTGGACAACAACATGAAGCAGATCATGGATGAGGCTTCTGATGGGTCAAATTCCAAATTTAGTATTGTGATATGAAGAAGTTGTTCTGGTGGCCAGGACTTAAGAAGGGCGTGGCACTTTATGTGGCGAAGTGTCAAACGTGCGCCTTGGTGAAGGCGGAGTGCCAGAAGCCTGGAGGTTTCTTGAAGTCATTGCCTATCCCGGAGTGGAAGTTCGACGATATTTCTATGGATTTTGTGCATGGGTTGCCAAGGTCACAGAAGGGAAACGACGCCATCTGGATGATCGTAGATCGATTGACGATTGTGTCGCACTTCATTCTGAATAGAAAGGATGATTCGGTGGATAAACTGGCAAAACTCTATGTGGATAACAATGTTCGGCTACACGGTGTGCCCCGCAGCATCGTAAGTGACCGTGATGGGCAATTCACGTCCAATAACTGGAGGTTGGTGAAACAAATGTTGAGAACTAAGCTGAGTTTCAACACGGCCTTTCATCCGTAGACGGATGGTCAAATCGAGAGGGTCAACAGGACGATTGATAGAATCGATTTCAAGATAACCCAAACACCTAGAGGGGGGTGTGAATAGGTTCTTTCTTTTTTTCTTAAGGCAGAATAAGAATTCAGTTCTTTAAAAGAGAATCTATCTATTCTACAGCTAACACAGCAACCACAGCACATAATTCACAATCACACACACATCACAGATTGCACACTAGTTTATAGTGGTTCCCCAAGGTCTGGGTACATCCACTTTCCCCCTTCACCTATCCAGCAGTGTGCTAGATTCGGCCTAACTTCTTCCTTCTTCTCAGATCCACAAATCTTACAGCTCAGAACCCTGAAAGGTTCCTACAACTCAGAATGTATCCATACTCCTACAGCTCAGGCTAACAGCCCTACCTCAGCCTTGTCACAAGGCCTACAACTCAGAATGTATCCACACTCCTACAGCTCAGGCTAACATCCCTACCTCAGCCTTGTCACAAGGCCTATAACTCAGAATGTATCCACACTCCTACAGCTCAGGCTAACAGCCCTACCTCAGCCTTTTCACAAGGCCTACAACTCAGAATATATCCACACTCCTACAGCTCAGGCTAACAGCCCTACCTCAGCCTTGACACAAGGCCTATAACTCAGAGATCTATATCTCCTACACTCATCCTTTATATTATAGGCTTATAACTCAGATCTTGAAAGATCCTACACTCAGCCTTTATATTATAGGCTTACAACTCAGATCTTGAAAGATCCTACGGAATTTGAAAAATCTTATAGATTGACTCTTACCCTTGTTGAGAGAGAAGGGATAAAAGGTTTCTTGATCAGTTCTTGATAAAACTGATTGCTGAGATCAAACTGTTCTTAGCTTTCTTCAAAGCTTTTTGAATCTGAACTCAGTAGGGTTGATCTTCTTTGAAGTTGACTAGCTGACAGCTTCCTTCTTAGATTTCAGAAATAGATCTGAATTCTTCTTAGCAGATTTATTCAGGATCTGCTTCTTAAGAGACTTGTAAATGTCTCCTTCTTTACTTCAAACAGCTGGAGCTCTCTCTCACTCTCCAAATCTTCTGAAGTTTCTTCTGAATTCTTGTTTGAATTCTCCTTAGACAAATTCTGAGTAGATTGCCACTACAGACTGTCTTCTTAGATCATCTCACGAAAATCTTTTTCTGTGTGACGTGCTCTTTCTTGATCAATGATCAATACTTCATTAGTTGTTTGTTCGTGTGTTGTCTTTTGATTTGATAGAATCCGTCTTTATATAGACTTCATCCATGGTAACCGGCTGATCCGGTTTCTAACCAACTTCTGACAGTTCTGATAGCTTCAGCAAACTTGTTGGAATTCACAGTTGTCAAGTCTTCAGTCATTTCTTGAACCTTTTTCTTTGTCAGCAAAGCGTCGAGACTGATCTACTTTATGTGTCGACACAAGTAGATTAAGTGTAGACACAAGCTTTGGTGATGTCGAGACAGCTCCTTTGGTGTCGACACTGCTTCTTGACACTACATCTGTAGAATGTGTCGACACTGCTTCTTTGTGTCGACACAGTCACTTCTTCACTTCACAGCAATCAACTTTGTTGAAACTCTGATGTGTGTCGACACAAGTCCTATGTGTCGACACAGTTGATATAGTCTAAGAATTCTGTGTGTCGACACTGCCTCCAGGTGTCGACACAGTTAATGTTGACTAAAACTTCTGTGTGTCGACACTGCCTCCAGGTGTCGACACAGTTGATGTCGACTAAAATCTTCTATGTGTCTACACAGTTTCTTCTGGTTTCGACACTGCTTTTCCAAGTGTAGACACAGGCTTTCTTAAGTGTCGACTCATAGACTTAGAAACTTTTTCCTGTATTTTAGCAAATTCTTAACCTGCACATATAAACTCAAAATAACATCAAATACACCTTGATGTATATAATTGAGCTAAGTGAGGCTTCTTCAAATCAGGTACATATTTTCCTATGTACCCAACAATCTCCCCCTATTTGGAGAAGTCATAACTCTTTAGTCAATGATATACACCACTTATAATAAACAAAACTTTATGATGTATATAAGTATTACATGACAGGGTAAATTATAAACAAAACATATACCAAAATGACATTACAGAATAATGATGCAAACTTAATGAACATGAAACATTGTTTTGTTTATACTATCAAAAAGTTTCTTAACAATTGTTTACATAGATTTCTTTAAAAACTAAAGATTACATTGTTCTTGTAAAATCTAGTAAATCTATATTAAGGCTGATCAGGCTCCCTGATGACTATGCTTTTTCCTGGCTTAATCTGAGCCTGCACAGTAGGTTCTGCATCATCAATGGGCTTCTTTCCTTTCAACTCTGCCTTCTTCTGTGCTTCAGCCTTAATTCTCTGCCTTTCAAAATAATGAAAAGGCTTAGGGAAGTATTTGCTAGGCTCCTGAGCATTAGGAGGTAACTTCCCAATTTTAGCCTTTCTTCTATATTGCAGAATGGCTTCTTGCCTTGCTTCGTATTTCTGCCATTCTTATTCAGCAAACCATTTGCCCCTTTCATGGATCTGTTCTTTCACAGCTTTCCAGGTAGTCAAAATGATATTCCTGGAAGTGGGGCTCCACTGCTCAAAATCAGGCTTTAACTCAGCCTGTTCTCTGAACCTTTTCTTTGACAGTTGAGCTTCCTGCTGAGCTTTCAAGGCAGCTTCTGGCATTTCTACTTTCTCAATAATAACATTATCAACTTCCTATGGAGGACTGTACATTGACTGAACTTGTTGCTAAATCATATCAAAATCTGCTGGAGGGTAGATGATCTGAGCAACTTCGGGTTGATCACCTTCAAGATAAGCAGGTTGCACACCTGACTCAGCAACATTATCATCATCACAAAGTGGTGGATATCCCAGAGTGGATCTGATGCTATTGGATATCTATTTGGCATGATTTGAGCCTGCTTTGACTAACACTCTCGCCCCCTTTATGACTTCTCTTTCAATATGGTCTCGTAAGTCATCTTTCTGAAATCTCACTTGTCCATCAAGAAAATTAACACCATCTTTATAAAATGATTTTAACTTGAGAAGCTTATCAGAGATTAAATTCTGAGAAGTAGTAATGGTTGTCTGAAATGAGTCTAACGCAGCCTGTAGCTTCTTATCAAACTCCTCTTTCTCTTTAGCCCTAGCTTCAGTCATTGTAGTGACTGTATTCTTTATTATAGTTACTATCTCATTGTGAGATTCAGTCAGATTGTCATTCATCCTAATCTGATTCTCAAGGACATAGCCTTGTTTAATAACAATGTCATCTACTTTAGCCTTTACTTCTGTTTGCTGCTTAGCAAGAAATACTACAGCATTGCTCACTTTGTGGAAGCAATTTGTCATTTCTTTCTTATGTAGATTCACTTCAAACCTGATGGATTTGATATCCTGAGTCAGATCAAATTGAAGTGACTTATGGCTTTCATCCACATACTTCTCTAGAGCCACTCTCTGCTCATCTAATTTCACTTGCAAGGCCACCAATAATGAGCTGTAATCAGCTTCTAGGGCAGGTTGTGGAGCAGCAGTTTGTAATGCTTTCTTGTAGCTTTGGCTCCTTCTCTTGAAAACCATCAGTTTTCTCTTTTTGGCACTTGTGATTTCTTCATCTGCTGAAGCAGATGTACTGGCAATGTCTACTCTTTCTTTAGGACTAGGAGGGAGCTCCTTTTCAGTCCTAATCTGCTCCCCCTTAAAGTCAGCCTGCTCCCCCTCAATCCTTATTTGCTCCCCCTTATTTGTTGCTCCCTCAATATCAGGAAACAACTCTTCAAGAGTAAACTCTTGTTGAGTGTGGACTGGTGGTACTTCTTTCTCAGGAGCATCAGCAACTACAGATGTATCCTCCATGATAACATCTTGTGCTAGAATGTTGACATGAGGTCTCTCAAGAATTATTTGTGAATCCATTTCACTTGCCAAGTGTGTTGTCTCTTCCCCCTGCACCTGTGCATTATGTAGCTCCTCCTGCACTTGTACATTATCAGTAATGTCCTGTGTCTGTGTATTATCTGGCTCCCCCTGCACCTGTGCATTATCAGTAATGTCCTTTGCAGGTGATTTCTCAGCAGCTTCTTGTATTTCTATATCAGCTATTCCTTTGTTAGGACCCTATCCCATCTGGAGATAATCCTGATGTCCATTTTTCTCATATGGTTGATTTTAGAACCAAGAATCTGGTGTATTACTTCTAGAATTGCTCCAGCCAAGTATAAACTCATCAGTCTAGCCAAATTAGGCTTCTTTATGCCTTCCTTAATCTTCTCAAAAATTACTATAGACCAATCTGTGTTTAGTCTAAAAATAATCCTTGTCATTAGGCTGAACATATAGGCTGAAATCCTATCATGTACCCATGGCTTACATAGAATTACCTTGCCAACCACTTCAGAGAGAAATTTCCCTTGCTGATTAATCCCTTTCCTGTTTATAGCAGATCCAATCTTCAAGGTGGGATTCAATCCACACCATTGTAGTGCTTCCCTTGTCTTAGATACAGGTACTTCTTCTTCATCCTGAGTCCTTGGGAGATTAAGAATTTTCCTCAAACTCTTCAAGGTCAACTTGACTCTAGCGCCATGAACCGTTGATTTAATCTTAAGGCCAGTTGAATCTACTGTAGTTGTGCCATAAAACTCAAGTATCTCTTTCTTCCATATCTTGGTTGGTTCGTATACCAACAACTCCAAACCATTTTCAGCAATTAGGGTAATTACCCCTTTAATCTCAGATTCTGCATAATCAAAGGCGTGGAGAACCAACTCATATCCTTCGTTGATGTTATCTTCTACCTTTGGCGCCATTGGGATGGTGATAAAGCTTGGATTAATAGGAGAGAGATTGTTGACACAAGGTTTTGGTCTCGAAAACCTGGAGAGTGTGTCGACAGAGTTTGTTCTTGACCTATTTATATCCTTCTAAACAAAGAAGGTCAAAAGGCGGGCAAAAACTGTCTAAATGTGTTGACACTGTTGAAATGTGTCGACACATACTTCTAATGTCTCGACAATGGTGTTGACTTCTGTGTGTCGACACCAATTGATGATGTGCCGACACTTGACATACTTAGTAGTTCAACAGAAATTCTGTGTCGACTCTTATTGTAAGTGTCGACACAATTTCTGGATATGTCGACACCACTACTTTAGATGTGTCGACACAGTTTTACTGAAGTGCCGACATCACTTCTCTGGATGTGTCTACACTGTTTTACTGAAGTGCCGACATCACTTCTCTGGATGTGTCGACACTGATTTACTTAGCAAATTTTGTTAAACTAATCTATGTTTAATATTCCTAATTAAATTTTAAATTTAATTAATTTAGTTTCATCTAGAGGCTTAGTAAACACATCTGTAATTTGATAATTTTTTTTGACAAATTCTAGTGAGATGTCCTTTTTCTCTACATGTTCTCTAAGAAAATGGTATCTAATTTCTATATGCTTAGTCATACTATGTGAAACAGGATTATTAGCAATAGAAATAGCACTTGTAGAATCACAAAACAAAGGTTTTCTACTTACCTGAATACCATAGTCTTCTAGCTGGTGCTGAATCCACAACAGCTGTGCACAGCAACTTCCTACTGCCACATATTCAGACTCAACTGTGGAAATTGCCACACTAGTCTGCTTCTTACTGCTCCAAGACACCAATCTTCCTCCTAGAAGTTGACAGGTGCTTGTTGTGCTTTTTTTATCTTCTTTACAACCTGCAAAGTCTGCATCTGAATAGCCTGTCAGTAGAAAATCTCCATTCCTAGGGTACCAAAGGCCTAGATTAGGTGTGCTATTTAGATATCTTAAAATTCTTTTTACTGCAGTGTAAGGAGATTCTTTAGGGCATGATTGGTACCTAGCACAGACACATGTTATATACATAATGTCTAGTCTACTAGCAGACAAATATAGAAGAGAGAAATTAATTCCTCTATACAAGGACTCATCTACAGGCTTACCTGCATCATCTTTGCATATAGGCATACTTATTCCCATAGGAGTTCTCATGGTGGAGGATGATTCCATACCATATTTCTTAATTAACTCCTTGGTGAACTTAGACTGGGATATGGACAAGCCATCATCAGTCTGTCTTACTTGGAGTCCCAAGAAGAACTTAAGTTCTCCCATACTGCTCATCTCAAACTTACCTTACATAAGTTTAGCAAACTTCTTGCAAAGGTTGTTTTCTGTAGACCCAAATATTATGTCATCTACATAAATCTGGACTAAGATTATCTTTCCTTTGGACCCCCTTAGGAATAGAGTTTTGTCTATTTTCCCCCTTGAGAATTTGTTCTCAATAAGTAAAGTAGACAGGGTTTCATACCAAGCCCTTGGGGCTTGCTTTAACCAATACAAAACTTTCCTAAGTCTATAAACATAATCAGGTTTGAGAGACTCAACAAAACCTGAGGGCTGCTCTACATAGACTTCTTCTTTTAGATTTCCATTTAGGAATGCAGATTTTACATCCATTTGGAATACATTGAAGCCTTGATATGCTGCATAGGCAAGGAACTTCCTAATTGCTTCCAGTATTGCTACTGGGGCAAAGGTTTGATCAAAGTCAATACCCTTTTCCTACCTGTATCCATTTGCAACAAGTCTTGCTTTATTCTTCACAATGATCTCACTCTCATCCAGTTTGTTCCTAAAGATCCACTTTGTTCCAATGATGTTATGGTCTTTTTGTTTAGGAACTAACTCCCAGACCTTGAACCTTCTGAACTGATTTAGCTCCTCTTGCATGGCATCAATCCAATGTGGGTCTAGAATAGCTTCTTCAAATCTCTTTGGCTCCAGTTGAGATAGGAAGCTTGAGCAAAGAACTGTGTTCAAGTTCCTGCTTCTGGTTTGCACTCCATGTCTTGGATCACCAATTATCTGATTTACTGGATGATTCTTTAAGTGTCTAATAGCTGGAGGTAGACTATCTTCAGGTTGAACACCTCCAGTCTCTTCAATATGCTGCACCTCTTGGTTTTCATCAGCATCTAGAGAGTCCTGTACTCCCCCTGGACAGTAGCCACCATTTTCCACTTCCTGCTCTGCAGTTGACTCTTCTATAATGATAAGCTTGTCCATTTTCTCATTTATACCTGTAGAACTGCATGAGCTACAAGGCAACTCACTGTTAATCAGTAGTGTTTCATCAAAGACAACATGTACAGACTCTTCTACAACTTGAGTAATCAAGTTGTAGAACCTATAAGCCTTACTATTGTTGTTGTACCCAACAAATATCCCATCTTGGGATTTGGAAGCAAACTTAGTTAGATAAGACTTGCCATTGTTAAGGACATAGCACTTGCAACCAAAGATCCTAAAATATGATAAGTTTGGTTTTCTACCCCTCATGATCTCATAGGGAGTCTTTTTGTGGCTTTTGGTGATAGAAGCCCTATTGATGACATGATATGCAGTATTTACTGCCTCAGCCCAAAAATATTCTGGGAGAGAAGTGTCACTCAATAGAGTTCTACCAGCCTCAATCAGTGTTCTATTCTTCCTTTCAGCAATACCATTTTGCTGTGGTGTTCTAGATGAGGAGAATTCTTGAAAAATCTCAAATTCTTCACACAGTCTTGTCATACTCTCAGAGAAATTCAGTGTTATGGTCACTTCTAATTTTGACCACTGTACTGTCAAGTTCATTCTAAATTTGCTTGACAAAACTATATAAAACACTTGGAGTTTCTGATTTTTGGCTCAGAAAGAACACCCAGGAATATCTAGAATAGTCATCTACCACCACAAAAGTGTAGACCTTCCTACCTAGACTATTAACTGGCATAGGACTAAATAGATCCATATGCAAGAGTTATAGACACCTCACTAAATCCTTGTTTTCAAGACTATGAAAGGAGGATTTTATCTGCTTGCCTTTTTGACAAGCTGAGCATATCTCATCCTTTATACACTTAACATAAGGACCATTCCTCACTAACTCTTCGCTAAAGAGTTGGCCAATTGTTTTGTAGTTAATATGGGTCAGCCTCTTGTGCCATTTGACACAATGAGAGGCTCTCTCATCAGCTACAAGACAAATAGGAGAATCTTTGTTCTCACACTCAAAGTTAAGACAGTACACATTTATTTATTTTTATCCTGTCAATATGACCTTTTGATCACTTACCTTTTGATATGACATCCATTCTTAATAAATAAAATGTCATATCCTAAATCACTCAGCTGACTTATTCTTTTAAGGTTATGTTTCAAACCCTTCACATAGGCCACTTGAGTGATAGTAATCTGGTTATTAGAAATGTTATCAAATCCTTTAATGATTCCTTTTTCAGAACCACCAAAGATTACTTTAGGGCCATTTATGATAGGTAAGTACTCCTTCAGCAATCCCCTTGTTCCAGTCATGTGACTGGAACATCCACTGTCCAAGTACCATATAGGGGCATGGTAACTTGGACTCACCTGCAATAAAGAATTACCTAACCTTAGAGCCCAACTAAGTCTTGGGTCCATGGTTCAAGTTAGCTTCATACTTAACAAATCTACCTGCTGCTCTACTAAAAGGTAGACTGTTATTCTTCCTGACACTAATATTGTGCCAGCAATCTAAGGCATAATGGCCTGTCTTGCCAAAGCACCAGCATTCATACTTGTTGTATCTATTTTTAGATACATTCTTGGCAGTCTGGTTGACAGCAAATCTTTTGTTTTATGCTGGTACTGCTGTAGCTACACCCACTATTTTTTAAGAACATGGGGTTTATGGACATGGGCTGCCTTATTGATATAAACACCCTTATATGTCAGAACTTTAGTCTTACTATGACCATGAGTATTCTCAAGGTCATACTTGTTAGAAGGAACTTGTACCTTTCTAAAAACTATAGGGACTTTAAAGTTTAGTGGCTGGACTGAGGCTTTGCCCTTTCTCTTAAATTGGATAGCCCTAGAATCACCTTTAAAGCCTATTCCAGCCTTACCCTTTTGAGCCACAAACTCATCTATTAAGGGTAAAACTGATTTTGGCTTGGAATAACTAGCCACCAAATCTTTTTCTTTTTGAAGTCTGGCTTCCAGACTTTTAATTAGATCATTTTTGTATGTGATTGTGCCCATCTGAATAATAGTTATAGTTTTCAGTTTGGCAATCTCATTCATTTTTTGATCCAACACTTTCTCTGAATCAGATGCAGCTATCTTAAGATCTGCAATTTCCTTAGCCTGAGTTTTGGCCAAGTTTTTACTTTTCTTTAGTGCCTATAACAAGTCCCCATATTCATCTATCAAATGATGAATATCACCTTCAGACTCAGACCCATCCACATCACTTGATGTAGATGTAGCTTACTCTGAACAAGTACTACAATCTAAATTACTAGAAAAATAATATACCTTACTAGGACCAGGCTGATCCTGGCCTTATCTTCTTCTGATACAGCCATCAGTCCCATGCACTGATGGTCTTCTTGTTCATAGATACAGTTCAGCACTTGCATAAACTCATCTTCTTCATCTGCTGCATATAGACCAATGTATGCCTCAGCTTCAGATTCAGACTCTGAAGATAATTGGTCTGTCAAGCTCTTCTCCTTCTTAGCGACAAAGGATTTCTCCTTCTTGCTCTTTTGTTGAGTCTTCCTTTTATCAGCAGACTCCTTTCTTTTTTCTAGACACTCAGCCACAACATGTCCAGGCCTATTACAGTAGTAGCAAAATATCTTTGATATTGTAGATTTGTTAGGCTTAGACCTGCTCCTGTCCTTCCTAAATGACTTCCTCTTTTGATAATAGTCATCCACAGGCTGAGATATGGAGGGCCTAGAATTCCACTACTTCTTCTTCAGGAATCTCTTAAACTGCCTTGTGAAGGCAGCAAAGTATTTATCTGAATCACTACTGTCTGAACTTTGGTTGTCTGAATTATCTGAAGTAATTTCAGCAACTATCTTAGGAGGTGATGGATACATCCTCCTATTCTTCCTAGTGGCTTCCACCTTTAAGGCCACAGACTTTTCTCTATGCTCCCCTTTTGCACTTTTCTCTTCCTCTTTCCAAGCCATCAACTGCATCTCATATGACAGTAATTTTCCAAACAAAGTTGGAGGAGAGATATCTGCAAGTTTGGCCACTTCCCTAATGGCACAAATCTTAGTGTCCCAATCCTTTGTCAAGGATCTTAGGAATTTATCATTCAGTTCATATGTGCTGAAGATCCTTCCATAGGACATCAGCTCATTTACTATTCTATAGATCTTTTTATAACACTCAGTTATACTATCTGACTTTCCTTGTCTGAAACTCTAATGTTCCTGGTTCAGCATAGATTTTCTATCTTGTCTGACTTCTTCAGAACCATCCATGTAGACTATCAAAGTGTCTCACATTTCCTTGGAGGTCTTGCAGTGAATCAAATTTTGAAAGGTTGAATCATCTATGACACTTACTATGATATTCTGGGCTCTTTTATCCATAGTTGTCAGGATGATCTCTTCCTTAGTCATCTCTGAAAAATCCTTGGGAATTCTTTGATTTGCATCAAGAACTGACAACTTCATTGGAATATAAGGACCTTCCTTTACTGTAATGTAGATCCTTGGATTATAAGCCTCCATAAAAAGCCTGACCTTTTCTTTCCATATTCCAAATATCTCTTTCCTGCATATGGGTAATTTCATAGAACCTAGTTCCTTATGATTTTCTCCTGAACCCATTTTCATGATCTTGAATCTGCCTTATAGATCTAACTCAGACTGTTAAGTCCTTCTTTGAGTAACCTCCCTCTGATACCACTTGATAGAATCGATTTCAAGATAACCCAAACACCTAGATGGGGGGTGAATAGGTTCTTTTTTTTTTCTTAAGGCAGAATAAGAATTTAGTTCTTTAAAAGAGATCTAACTATTCTACAGCTAACACATCAACCACAACACAGAATTCACAATCACACACACATCACAGATTGCACACTGGTTTATAGTGGTTCCCCAAGGTCTGGGTACATCCACTTTCCCACTTCACCTATCCAGCAGTGTGCTAGATTCAGCCTAACTTTTTCCTTCTTCTCAGATCCACAGATCTTATAGCTCAGAACCCTGAAAGGTTCCTACAACTCATAATGTATCCACACTCCTACAGCTCAGGCTAACAGCCCTACCTCAGCCTTATCACAAGGCGTACAACTTAGAATGTATCCACACTCCTACAGCTTAGGCTAACAGCCCTACCTCAGCCTTGTCACAAGGCCTACAACTCAGAATGTATCCACACTGCTACAGCTCGGGCTAACAGCCCTACCTCAGCCTTGTCACAAGGCCTACAACTCAGAATGTATCCACGCTCCTACAGCTCAGGCTAACAGCTCTACGTCAGCCTTGACACAAGGCCTACAACTTATAGATCTATATCTCCTACACTCAGTCTTTATATTATAGGCTTACAACTCAGATCTTGAAAGATCCTACACTCAGCCTTTATATTATAGGCTTACAACTCAGATCTTGAAAGATCCTATAGAATTTGAAAAATCTTATAGATTGACTCTTACCCTTATTGAGAGAGAAGGGATAAAAGGTTTCTTGATCAGTTCTTGATAAAACTGATTGCTGAGATCAACCTGTTCTTAGCTTTCTTCAAAGCTTCTTGAATCTGAACTCAGTAGGGTTGATTTTCTTTGAAGTTGACTGGCTGGCAGCTTCCTTCTTAGATTTCAGAAATAGATCTGAATTTTTCTTAGCAGATTTGTTCAGGATCTGAAGAGACTTATAAATGTCTCCTTCTTTACTTCAAACAGCTGGAGCTCTCTCTCACTCTCCAAATCTTCTGAAGTTTCTTCTAAATTCTTGTTTGAATTCTCCTTAGACAAATTCTGAGTAGATTTCAACTACAGACTGTCTTCTTAGATCTTCTCACGAAAATCTTCTTCTGTGTGACGTGCTCTTTCTTGATCAATGATCAATACTTCATTAGTTGTTTGTTCGTATGTTGTCTTTTGATTTGACAGAATCCGTCTTTATATAGACTTCATCCATGGTAACCGGCTGATCCGATTTCTGACCAATTTCTGACAGTTCTGATAGCTTCAGCAAATTTATTGGAATTCACAGCTGTCAAGTCTTCAGTCATTTCTTGAACCTTTGTCTTTGTCAGCAAAGCGTCGAGGCTGGTCTTCATTATGTGTCGACACAAGTAGATTAAGTGTAGACACAAGCTTTGGTGATGTCGATATAGCTCCTTTGGTGCCAACACTGATCTTGACACTACATCTGTAGAATGTGTCAACACTGCTTCTTTGTGTCGACACAGTCACTTCTTCACTTCACAGCAATCAACTTTGTTGAAACTCTGATGTGTGTCGACACAAGTCCTGTGTGTCGACACAGTTGATATAGTCTAAGAATTCTGTGTGTCGACACTGCCTCTAGGTGTCGACAAAGTTGATGTCGACTAAAACTTTTGTGTCTCGACACTGCCTCCAGGTGTCAACACAGTTGATGTCGGCTAAAATCTTCTGTGTGTCGACACAGTTTCTTCTGGTGTCGACATTGCTTTTCTAAGTGTCGACACAGGCTTTCTTAAGTGTCGACTCATGCACTTAGAAACTTTTTCCTGCATTTTAGCAAATTCTTAACCTGCACATATAAACTAAAAATAACATCAAATACACCTTGATGTATACCATTAAGCTAAGTGAGACTTCTTCAAATCAGTTACATATTTTCCTATGTACCCAACAATGATGGAGGACATGCTTTGCATATGCGTCTTGGATTTCGGGAAGAAGTGGGAAGATCACCTGTACTTGGTGGAATTTGCTTATAACAATAGCTACCAAGTGAGCATTCAAATGGCGCCCTTCGAGGCCCTATATGGTAGAAAATGTCGCACGCCATTATCGTGGTTGGAAACGGGTGATTCAAAGCTGTACAAACGACAAGAGGTGGAAGACGCCACTTTGTTGGTATAAACTATTCGAGAATGATTGCTGATCGCTTCGGACAGGCATGCTAAATACTATAATGCCAAGCATTGGAACATTGAGTTCGCTATTGGTGACTGGGTGTATTTGAATACTAAGCCATTCAAGGGTGTTTCACGGGTATGATGCTTGAAGAAGCTAAGCCCGAGGTACCTTGGACCGTTTGAGGTTCTGGAGCGAATTGGTGAAGCAGCTTATCAACTAAAGCTATCAGTGAAATTGAGTGGTCTATATGATGTATTCCATATTTCGGTGTTGCGGAAGGTGGTGCAAGAGCCGTTACAAGTTGTTGCGGCCGATCATGTACCCGTTGATAATGGTTTGATGACGAAGATCAGACCCATTCGCATTGAGGACTTTGAAGTCAAGCGACTTCGTAACAAGGTCATCAGGATGGTCAAAGTCTGTTGGGACAACTACGGTCGGAAGGAGCTCTCGTGGGAGCAAGAGCAGACCATGCTTGAAGAGTATCCCGAGTTATTCCACTAAGGTGCCATTTTGTTTTGAGTATCTTTTCCTTTCTATAATTTCGGGACGAAATTCTTTTAAGAGGGAGAGAATTGTAATGCCCCGAAACTCAAAAGAGGGACGGGAAGCGTTTAAGCAAAGTTTGGGGCCTGGTAAGGTCATACGGCCTGGGACACAGGCGTGTTAAGGGCTGTGTCATGCTCGGGTTTGATAATTTTTCGTGTGGTCGACAAAATGCAGTCGACGTTCATAGAAGATTGAGTACACAGCCTGAGACACGGGCGTGTCCAATGTCATATCCTGCTCTGGCTATTTGCCGGGCTGTGTCAAGTGAGTTACATGGCCTTGGACACGGGCGTGTCCTAGGGGTGTGTCTAGCACACGACATGTGACACGGGCGTGTCACATGGTCGTATCCTCTTCGGGATATTTTGGTCCTGTATCGATTGAGGAATACGCCCCGCAACACGGGAGTGTACTGATTGACATGGGCGTGTACAGGTTTATACGGGCGTTCCTAATCCCATGTCCTAGTCGGGATGCGACAGTTTCAACATTGATTGAGGCACACAGCCTTGTACACGGGCATGTCGCAAGCCGTGTTCGGCCCAGAAATGTCATTTTCAGGGCGAATTATGGCCGTTTGTTTCCTTCTATTGGGATCCAAGGGCCCAGGCTGGTCATTGTTGAGTTAAGTACGGGAATAGAGTTTGAAACCCTTATTCATCTTTGAGTTTTCTCTTTCTAAAGCTTTAGAGAGAGGGGAGAGAAAGGAAGAAAGAGAAGGAGAGATCTGGCCGTTGGTGGAGCTTCGGAGCCCCGATTCTCGATCCAAGTCCAGGTCTACGGAGGCGAGGTCATTGCGGTGCTTTTCATCTGTCTAGATCTTCATGGCACCAAAGAGAACCACAAGGGTAATGATTCTCTTCTTGGACATGTGAAGTCCTCTTTCCTTTTTGCATAGGAAGCCCTCTCTCACGAGTATGCGGTGAATGCGAGGTATTCCTTCGGGTAGACATAAATCGTCCCTGTTGTTTTGCATGTAGAGTCTGGAATCGAAGTATGGACATAGACATGGTGTGTGAAGCCTACCCGGACAAGTTGGTCTAGATCGGTGATGTTTCATTATGCATGAATGTTCGGAGAAGACTCTGTGTCGATGGTTGTTCTCGGGTTTTCAACGCGGTAGATTGCAATAGGGATTCTTGGGGATTAACCCCAAGGTGCACCCGGAAAACTGGGCAGAAGCGTGATTTTGCCAACTTGGTGGCCTGGGAAAGAGAAGAGGGAAAATCCAGCTGCTGGCCGGGAGAGAAGAGGGAAAAGCTCCGGTAAAAATGGCGCAAAAGGTAAACAAAATTTCCAAAATCAGGAGGACCCGTGGTAGAGAGGGTTATTTATGATCGAACTGTGAAAACGGTCCGGTCATTGGACCGAAAAATTTTCTCTTGAAGTAAGGAAGCAAGGACGCCTTGAGGCAGACCATCATGCTCTTCTGCTTGACTTGGAAGGAGATATTGACATCATAAGTTGGTTAGGGTTTGGATTTGGAGTTGAAGAGGAGAGCAAAGAGAAGAACTGGGTGAGAGGGAGGACATGATTGGGGATAAGAAGAGAATGAAGGGTTAGTAACAGGCAACGGATTACTCAGAAGTAATGATTTGGCTTTATTACTTATCATTAAAATATTTTTATTTCTCATTGATTAATTTGAAGAAACGTATGTCTAGAATATATTTGAAAATAATTCCTAAAATTGTATATTTCATTTGAGGCTCCAGGTAGACCGGTTTAAATTGGTCCATCTTACCTGGGTCAAGTGCACAAATAGTCATTGAGAAAGGAGACGGCTGACAAGATTGATTTTTTTTACGTGGAAAACCCCGGAAAAGGGTGAAAAATTATGTGATTAGGACTTTGTCAACCAAACTTCCACTATCAGATGATGCTTTGCAGAACTTTTGAGAGAATACGAGAGTGTCTGATCGCTCCTCATTACAACTTACAAGGGAGAGAGAAGCATTTGGAGGGTGACAAGCCACCGCTCTCGAAGCTACCTCCTTTTTATAGCCGCTGTGGGGAGCATCGTGCTCTGGAGCCTGGATGGTCTTCTACTTGCACTTGGAATCTTGAGTTGCGCATTCTGTGTGTCTTGATGTCTACGAAGTGTGTTCTACAGTTTGTGGTGGAGTCTGGAGTGCGGAGCTTGCTATTGATTTGGAGGCACTAAATGTTGATTGTGTTGCACGCGAAAGGCTCGTGAAAGAAAGCTTAAAGGCGGATTGTAATCTTGAAGTGCTTGAAGATCTTCAAGGGCGTCATCAAAGGTGATGAAGATTCTCGGTCGAACTCTCTCTTGTGCGTAAGAGGAGATGACGGAGGAGAGGATGCAAATGAAGGAGAGACTAGGGTCTGATTTATAGGCCCCAGGAGTAGTTATGATGGTTATGCGGATATCCGCACACCATAACCACCTAAATTACTATTTGCAGGCCAAATTAATATAGTTCGCGACACGTATTTTCTAATAATTTTACTACGCACAGATCGGTATAATTTTGGCTATGTGCACCCACCCATAATGGGTGGTTACACCAGTGGTTAAGCGACTGATTACCCATACATCAGACAGTAAAGATTATGTGGGGGATGATCGAACGACGGAGGAGGGACGACCGGAGGGGCTATTCGGCGACGAGGCCCGACCAATGAGGGAATACCAGGCGGTTGGCCAAGGAGGACAGCCAGGGGGTCGGGTGAATGCCAGACCCACAATGGGAGGCCAAACGGTTGCTGGCCTTGCTTCCGGCGGCCAAACAGAGGATTGCTTTATGGAGGATGGGTGGGGGCCAGCCTCATAGAGGGAGGCCGAGCAATCAGCTACCCTCCCAGCATTGAGGCCATGCGCAAGGAGTGTATGACCTTGCGACTGTGTTGATGGAAGGTCGTACAGAGGAAGCTGTGCGAAGACCGGGCGGGAGGCCAGCCTCTTACCAGTCCTTGGGGTCTGAGTGGGGCGAGTGACCACAAGGTGCGTGGTTGCACGGCAGAAGTCGAAGGAGAGATAGCCGGTTAGGCGCCATCCGTGGGTGGTTGATGCAATGACAGTTGGTGTGCTGATTAGACACGGGTTGGGTGCACGAATAGTGCGCATGGTAGTTTCCTCCATAACTCCCCATTAGTTTAGTGGGGGCATAGAAACCCAGTTAATTGTAGTCCAAAATTCCAATAAATTAAGGGAAACCCAATCATTTCCCACCTAAAGTCCCCGAGTCCGGAGACGAGGTGTGGAGAGCGGGGACTTTTTGTGCGTGAATGGATCACGATTACCATAGTTAAGGCGAATGATGGGGAGAGGTAAGAGGCATGTGGTAGTTGTGAAGGGTGCGAAGGTAATGCATGACGACAGCGTAGGGAGCGCAGGATGCGTTTGGTGTGCGTCCAAGTGCAGGGCTTACGTGCGGGATGCACCCACATACGGGGCGATCCCGCATGTGTGGCAAACCTACACGCGGGGCGCATCTGCATGCAGGGAAAACACACGAGGCACACTAGTGGGTAGGGCGCGAGTGGGCAGACCCACACGCGAGGCGTGCTCGCCGAGCTGTGCCGCGTGCGTGTTTGCATGGCTTGCATGCACGGGCCATGAGTTTGTATTGCATAAGTCGTGGCTTGGTGCCTTGTGCTTACGGTGATGCTTGTGCCTGCAGGCTTTGATGACTTTTTGGGAATTTTTTGACAATTTTGATTTATATTTATGTTTTAAGTACCGAGGTGATGCACAGAAGTTTGACCAATTTGGTTTTGCTCTTCGCTCATTGGCGAGCAAATTAATGTCTGGAAGAAGCAGTACAGGATTCCTGCAAAGATAGAAGTGAAGGTTCTACGTATTGAGGAGTGAGTGAAAAATCCTCTGCTGGGCAGGATGACGTTGTGCGAGTCGTCAATGAGGTCTAAGTTTTGCCTACCGCCATGTGAGGAGGTGGTTGAAATCTTGAAGCATTGTGGCATGCCTATGTCCCAGTTCACCCCTGCCAGGATGACATACATTATGGGTCTGATTGCTTTCTTCAGGGAGCACGGCTCGAGATTCTACTTGGATCTTTTTAAAGATGTTTGTGAGGTGCGCACTAATGGAGGCGAGCATATCGAGGTTCACAACAACAAACATTTTCTCAATTTTGAGAATCGGGCAGACGGTCACCACCAGAATACCTTATAAGAATATCTCAGGAACTATTGGTGCATGCTAGAGCTTTGGAAGTCATTCCGGAAAGCTTTTGTCACATAATGGGACATGAGCAGGAGTTTATGCTGGTGTTGGGGTTTATTGTGCTCATACCCTGGCAAACCCCTCATTTTTCATTTCTTTGTTCATAGAGGAGAAACGTCTATTGTTGTGCGGGCTTTCTTCTGATCCTTAGCACTCTGGCGGGGTGTTGCTGAATTGCGATATGAAGAGAAAGTTAGTGTTTTAGTGTGGTTGCTTGGATTCTAAGTCTCGATATTCCTCTCGACTGAGAGAGCACTCAAAAAGGCGACTCCTAGCAGCGTCAGTATTGATGTTGTGCTTGGTTATCCTAACCTAGAGGTTCTGAGCTCTTTTGCCACCTAAGTACCTCCCTAGGAGACTCCTACACTGCTGGTGGTTAAGGTGAATCTTGCATCTTCCTCCCATGAGGCGATGAAAAATGTAGTAAGTATAACCATTTTTTCTTTGGTTTGCTTGTTGTCTTGGAATGAAACTAAATTATTTTTTTGTTCCAAATTGAGACTCAGGCCTACATCGCCCTCACATGGAATGACCATAACGTGAGCCTGAAGGATGGATATCTTGCACTTCAGGAGAAGCTCTGGCGAGTGAAGAGCTCCCTATGTTAATCGAGAGGGCAATGGGATCGAGATGTTTCTTATTTTCAGTTGATCGAGTTCGAGTTGTAAGCAGAGTTAGAGCAGTCACTAGCAAAGCTTCATATGGAGAAGGCCCTTATGGAGAAGACTGTACGGCTGCTAGAGAGTATGCATGTGAATGTGTCTCATCGGTATCCTGAGTGGGGTGTCTTTGAAGACTGAGGTGGATCAACTTTCTTCGTAGGAGCGGGTTACTGAGCTGAAGGTCACTAGAGTTGCTGAGTACAACGACTCCATTAATTTCATGAGGGAAAATTGTTTGTCCTTTGAGGAGATTCTAGAGGTCTAAACTAAGGAGGTGGAGCCTTAGATGGATGATAAGCGAGAGATGGCACTCAAGAAGGAGATGTGAAAGACCCTATGAATGATGGTGTCGAAGCGTGGATGTGACGTATCCAAGCTCGACTTTGATGACCTACCTGAGGATGAGTGTTAGAACCCCAGGTTTGATTTGGGTTAGGATCACTATTAGGATGCTTAGACTGACCCAACATATATAGTCTAGGGTCATAGGATTTTCCAGGGTTTTGCCTTAGAAGATTTCAAATTTAGGAATTCAGTTTGACGAAAGTTGAACTCAGCTCGAAGAACTCAGAGTTCCAACTCTGAGTTGAGCTTGACGAAAGCTGAGCTCTGGTCGAGGAAATTTGTTCTCAACTCTGCAATCTCAGCTCAATGATAGCCCGACTCAGCTCGACGAACTTGGAGCTCAGGTCGATGAATATAAAGAAACAGCTCGATGAATTCTAGGCTCAGGTCGACGATTTATTTGTTGAGTTCGACTATTTCTCTGCAGTTATCTTAGGAAATTTTATTGGCAAAAGCAGAATAATTTTCAGGCTAATGATTCTGAAGGCAGAATATTATAATGGGATTAATTTCAGGCAGTTATGACTCTGACATTTAATGCAATATATTCTAATGAATATAATTGTTTATTACTGATTTATTCTGAAGGGTAGATTCCTTTCTCAAGGAATGCTCCAACTGTAGCAGAATTAATGATTTCAAATATTTGAAATCTGATCAGCATTCTATATATTCTCAGAAGTTTTTCTATCTCAAGGTTACAGAGTTATACACTTAGACAATTATAGACTTATAAAACAATAAACTATCATACAGAGCTCTCTAGTTCAGTTTTCTTCCAGCAAACAATCTTCATTCTGAGATCAACTTCACAATAACTCAGATACATATACTGGAAGGAGAAGTTTTTAAGAAGGCCTACACCCTGAGAAGAAAGGACTCCCTCACCTGATCACAAACTCCATACCATCAGGGGGAGCTTTCTTCTTCAGCATCAATCCACTAGTCTTCTCTCAGATTATTGACAAAGAAGAACATCTTCAACCTTTTTGTTTATTTCATTCAACTATGTACAGAGTTTTCTTAACTCCCTTCAAAAGTTAAATAGTTGGTTTTTAAGTCTCCTGATCAAAAGACTTAGTTTGGTTTTGGGGCACCTGGTCAAAAGCTCAAAGGGTTGCGAGGCCTCCCTTAGAAAATAGATTTTGTGGTGGCAGGGCACCTGATCAAAAACCTGTAGTGGATTCCTACTAGGGTGGTAGAAGAGTGGATGTACCCAGATTTATTGGGGAACCACTATAAATTTCTTGTGTCATCTGGATTGCCTTTATCTTTTCTGTTTGTGTGCTGTGATTTTCTCTTTATTTATATGTATACATATCACCTATTTTAATCCACTATAAAAATTATCAAAAAGTTTTTAAATACTCTATTCACCTCCCCATCTAGAGTTAGTTAGATTTATCCCTCACTTTCAATTGATATCAGAGGCAGGTTGTTTGGTTTCACAGGCTAACACCTGAACCAAAAGATCCTTGATAGATCCTATTTTCTCTAATCTGTCTTTTATATCGTGGCACAAAACAAAGAGTTCTCAAGCACCAGACCTCCAGTGTGCAATCTGAATAAGTTTGCACTTTGGAAGGAAAGAATTAGGCTCTATATGAATTCTATTGATGAAGATATTTATAATTCTAT
This sequence comes from Platanthera zijinensis, assembly GCA_039513925.1. Taxonomy (NCBI): domain Eukaryota; kingdom Viridiplantae; phylum Streptophyta; class Magnoliopsida; order Asparagales; family Orchidaceae; genus Platanthera; species Platanthera zijinensis. The sequence goes on from CM077086.1 coordinate 63,256,297, forward strand.
TTTGTCAAGTCCCCCTACTTCATCTGCATCAACAAGCACCTCAGCTATTCCACCTCCTAAGTGGACAGAAGCTCAGAAGAAGTTGAAGATAGCTGATGCAAAAGCTATGAACATCTTAGATCAGACAATGTCTGATGACATATTTCTGAGAGTTGTTGAATGCTAATCAGCAAAGGAGATCTGGGATTCCTTAAATGGAATGGTTGCTGACTCAGTAGTTGAAAGAAAGGACAGAAGGACCCTCTTAATTTCTCAATATGAGAATTTCAAGAAGGGTGAATAAGAATCATTTGTTGATATGTACACAAGACTTAGTCTCATCATCAATGAACTGAAATCCAATAAAAAGGACATCACATTGACAGAAGTCAATAATAAGATCCTTATGTGCTTCCCTAGTACATGGGATTCAAGGATCTGGTCAATCAAAGAAGCCAGAAACTTAAATGAGATTTTAACTGAAACCCTGTTAGGCAAGCTCAAGTTTTATGAGCAGCTCATCAAGTTAAGGGGAGGTGAGCAAAAGGCTTCACTTTCACCCAAGATAGAAAAGAGCATTGCTTTCCCAGCTACAGATGAAGTAGAAGCTATTCTAGGAAATGAAGACCCCATGAGTCTTCTGTCCAAGAGATTCTACAAAATGGCCAAGAAGGACTTCAGGAGAAGGTCTTCTAGAAATGAAGATAAACCAAGGTATGATAAAACTCCTACTTAAGAGATAGTCTGTTGGAACACCCTATTACTAATTTGGGTAAGGATCACTATGTGATTAGGATTTTGTTTTGACCTTGCTGTATAGTCTGATAGGTCAATTATAATGAGTCTTAGGGTTAGTATTTAGGTTTGACAGCTGCCCTCCATACCTTCTAAAGATCAGGATTCAAGTGCTGAGACAAAGGCAATTCTCGTCGAGCTCAGGTCGACGAAACGTCCAACTCAGGTCGACGATCTCTGAGCTCAGTTCAATGAGACGTCGAACTCCGTTCGACGATCTTCAAGCTCATATCGACGCTCTGTCTCTAGCTGATTTCTAAGTCGCTGAGCTCAGGTCGACGATCGTAGAGCTCAGGTCAACGTTTTCTATCTCTATTATAAATCCAATCTCTAAGCTCAGGTCTACGATAGCTGAGCTCAGGTCGACGATTTTTCTGAGAGGTCGATGTTTTCAGGATTCAAATTCAGGACATATATGGAATTCATTCAGATTTATTTTTAGCATTTATGACAAAGGATTATGTATCCGTTTCAAGCAATCTGGTGCAAGTTTCAAGGAAGAATATTTGGAATGTTACTTAGGACTTTCCCCAGAGCTAGTTATCAATTATGGAAGTCATTTATGACTGAGTAACGACCATCTAAAGTCAGAATATGATATACTCCTTAGAGCATAATTTTCAGAAGAGAACAGACAAGATTTGAAAAAGGTATACAGAAGAGAGAACGAGAAATTCACTCATCAAGAATTCATCTTCTGAGAATAGATTCAGTAGACAAAAGCTTACAGAATTACTGAGTCAGAATTCTTCAAGAACACAAGGAACATCATTGTGAAGGAGATCATCTGCTGTTCTACTCCTTCAAGCTTCAAGTGTTCAAAAGCTTCATTATCAAGGACTCCATACATCACACATTTTAGCATCTGCTGAAATCATCTATTGCTGGAGATCTGAAGCAACTGAAGGCCTATCATCCTAAGCAAAGCTAATCTTCCTGAACCCTTATAGATCTCAGGGGGAGCTTTGACAACATCTTCCACTTGTCTTCTCTCAGATTGTTGATAGAGAAGAATAACTCAACTTATTTTCTTTTTCCTTTCTCTCCTGTAAAAGGGTTTCTCAAAACTCCCTTCAAAAGTTTTGTGGTTGGTTTCTGAGACCTTGTTAAAACTCAGTGGTGGCAAGACACCTTATCAAAAAAATCTAGTTTTGGTTTTTGAGCACCTTATCAAAAGCTCATTGGTGCCAAGGACACCTGATCAACTATTCCTGCAGTGGATTCCTACCTAGGGTGGTAGAAGAGTGGATGTACCCAGGTTGTTGGGGAACCACTATAGCTCTTTGTGTCATTTGACTTGCTGTGCTTTTTGCTTTGCTGTGTGCTGTGTGTTTCTGTTTTCTTACTGCTTTAGTGTTTACTTTTCTGCTAGCACCTCACACATATAAGTAAATTAAGTTTTCCACTGCTTTACAGTTTTAATTATAAATTATTTTAAAATACTCTATTCACCCCCCTCTAGAGTGAAGATAGATCTTACCCTCACTTTCAATTGGTATCATAGGGAGGTTGGTTACTCAGCAACTGAATCTTCAACAGATTGGTTGAACAGGCTAACACCTGAACCAAAAGATCCTTGATAAGATAAATCTTCTATAGAGGATAGTTATTTCTCTTGTGTATTATATATTTATTTTCATACAAAACCATGGCACAGAACAAAGATTATGCAAGCACCAGACCTCCAATGTGCAACCTTTCTAAGTTTGCACTTTAAAAGGCAAGGATTAGGCTTTACATGAATTTTATTGATAAGGACATTTTTAATTCTGTTTTGACAGTTTTTCCAAGACCCCCAGTAATTACAAGTACAAGTGCTATTCCACCTCCTTCAGGAACAGATGCAGAAATAAAGAAATGGAAAGTTGCAGATAAAAAGGCTATAAATATCCTTGCTCAGACTATGTCTGATGAGATATTCCAAAAGGTGGTTGAATGCAGTTCAGCAAAAGAGATATGGGACAAGTTATCTGAAATTGTCTCAGGATCTACTAATTAAAGGAAGGACAGGAGATTCCATCTCATAAGCCAATATTAGAACTTCAAGAAAGGAGAAACTGAATCAGTGGCTGACATGTACAACAGGCTCAGCCTAATAGTCAGTGAATTAAAAACACTGGACAAGGAGATCTCTCTAACTGAACTAAATGACAAGATCCTAATGTGCTTCCCTAGCACTTGGGACTCAAGGATCTGGCAAAAAATAATGTAAGAAGCCTAAGTGAGATCACCACAGAGGATCTTTTGGGCAAGCTCAAATCTTATGAGCTGCTCATAAAGAATAGGGAAGAAGAGCAAAAGACTGCTTCTCCAGCCATAAAAAAGGAGAAGACCATAGCATTTAAAGCTACTGAAGAACTGCCTGAAGACAAGGTCACATGCAATGAAGAACTAATGAGCTTACTGGCCAAAAGATTCTATAAGATGGCCAGGAAAGATTTCAGAAAGAGGTCATCCAGAGGGCATGAGAAGCAAGGGTATGACAAGTCAAATAATAAAGAAATAATCTGTTTTGGATGCAGGAAACCAGGCCATATTGTGCCTGACTGTCCAGAAAATCAGAATAAGGACAACAAGGACAGGAAAGATAGGAGAAAAGACAAGGACTCCAGGGGAAACAATTACAACAAATCCTCCTCCAACAAAAATAAACATACAAGGAAGGGATTTGTAGCAGAAACCTGGAGTGAAACTGAAGAAGAATCAGAGGCTTCATCAAGCTTAAGTGATGATGAAGATGATGCTGAAGAAAAGGAATTTTGCATGATGTCTATTAATGCCTCCCAACAAAATTCTGATGCAGAATAAGAGTCAGAGTCTGAATCTGAAACTCAAACTGAAGAAGACCAGGTAATAGACTCCTTTGACTTTGATTCAAAGGACTTTAGATCTGAATTTAAGGCACTTTATTTAGACCTGTTAAAGTCTGAGAAGGAGATTATCTCTCTCAGAAATCAATTATCTGAACATAGCACCTTAAAATCAGACAACCTCAAACTCTCTGAGGAGTTAGAATATTGTAGGGAGGAGATAGCTTCACTGAAAAGTGAGTTATCCCAGGCAAAGAAGTTTGAAGAATCCCTTAATGGGAGAAGCATCAGACTGATGGACATCACAAGCACAGTGAACTCAAGATTCAACAGTACACTGGGCTTGGGTGCTTCATCCAGCAAACCTATAGTATTAACAACCCAAATTAAATCTATTTCTGATAAAGGAAAGGGTGTTTTAGAGGTAGCTAGGAAGAATCCTGATTTACCTAAGGAAAACAAAGTTCAACAGAAAATGTCGAACAGAGGTCGACGATCGTCGAACAGAGCTCGGCGATCTCAGGCTGGACCGTCGAACTCACATCAACGACTTCTGAACTATGAACTCTGGTATAGTCGATCTTCGAACGGAGCTCGACAATCTTACCCAAGATCGTCGAACTCAGCTCGACGATCGTCGAACGGAGCTCAGAGCTTTGAACATTCTTTTAGAGGTAAATCTAAAATCAATCCTAGAAGTCCCTCATCCCAAAGCTTCAACCCTTATACTGAATGGATAGTGCCTCCTAAGAGATACCATCCTGAAGGATATAAGAGTCAGCCAGGGATGTCTTTTATTTCTGAGTTTAAAGGTTATAAACCTAAACCCAAGGTAAACTGGGTCAAAAACATATAAATTGTTTATGTGCAGGTGAAGACCTATCCAGAAATGAACCAACAATGATATCTTGATAGTGGGTGCTCAAAGCACATGACAGGGAGCAAGGAGAATCTCACATCCTTTAAAGCCAAACTTAGACCCAAAGTGATATTTGGTGATTCAAACTTTGGTCAAACAAAAGGATATGGTGCTGTTCAGATTGGCTCAGTCACATTCAAGAAGGTGGCTTATGTGGAAGGACTGAAGCACAACCTAATCAGCATCAGTCAACTTTATGATGAAGGCTATCAAGTGATATTCAACAAATCCTTATGCAAGATCAAGTCAGAGGATAACACAACAGTGTTAACAAGTAAAAGGAAAGGTAACATTTATCTTATAGATTTCCTTTCAACCAATATAGATATCTGTTTATTTAATTCAGTTTGCAAACTAAATGATCTTTGGCATAAGAGACTAGGGCATATAAACCTTAAAACCATTGCTAGGCTATCCAAGGACAACCTTTTTAGAGGACTACCTTCTGGCCCCTACAAGAAGGAAGGACTTTGCAGGGCTTGTCAATTAGGCAAGCAAACTAAAAATAGTTTTAAGTCACTTAATAAGAGTGATTCACCTAGGATCTTGTATCTGTTACACATAGATCTTTTTGGACCCATTACAGTACAAAGCTTAGGAGGGAAATCTTACACTTTAGTGATTGTAGATGACTTCTCTAGATTCACATGGGTATTCTTTCTGAGGAAGAAGTCTGATAACTTTTAGTGTTTGACAGATTTTCTCAAATGCATACAGATTGAGTTCAATACTCACATTGCCCTGATCAGAAGTGATCATGGGACAGAGTTTGATTCTCTTCTTATGCAAGAGTTCTGTCAGAGTGAAGGGATCAGGCATACTTTCTCAGCTCCTAGAACTCCTCAACAAAATGGGGTAGCTGAAAGGAAAAATAGAACCCTAATTGAATCTGCTACTACATTGTTGACAAATGCTCACCTTCCTCTATCTTTTTGGGCAGAGGCAGTAAACACCTCCAACCATGTGTTGAATAGAAGTTTTATACATAAACTGAAGTGCAAGACTCCCTATGAATTGCTCAAAGGTAAGAAACCTAAAGTAGACTATTTCAAAACTTTTGGTTGCATTTGTTATATTCACAATAATGACAAGAAGTATTTAGCAAAATTCAAAGCTAAAGCTGATGAAGGAGTGTTTCTGGGATACTCCATGATCAGTAAAGCTTATAGGGTTTATAACAAAAATTCTCTTAAAATTGAAGAATCTGTTCATGTATCTTTTGATGAGACTAACATGTTTTATAAGGAGAAGTCCACTTCTACCATAGAACCCTTGTAGGTAAACTCTCTTTCAGAAAATTTGGACAGATTGCATATTGTAGAGAAGGATTCAGTATATTAACCTAACCAACATAAGGATGAAATCAGTGAAGATGAAGAAGATGTTCAACATCTTGGAGAGAACCATCTTGAAGAGCCAGTTGTTATTCCACTATAGGAAACAACAACACGGGTTGGTGAACAATCAACACCCCCTGTTGATTTAGTAACAACAAGAGATCATCAATTCTCCCAAGTGATTGGAAACATCTCAGCTGGTGTGAAAACCAGAAATCAGGTCAACCAGAACCTGATGCACACTTACTTTCTATCTCAAGTTGAGCCTCAATCCATTCAAGATGCAGAACAAGATCCACACTGGATCATTGCTATGCAAGAGGAACTACGTCAATTTGAGAGGAATAAAGTTTGGGAACTAGTGCCAAGGCCCAAGGATCACTCAATTGTTGGAACAAAGTGGGTGTTCAGAAACAAGTTGGATGATCAAGGAGTTATTATAAGGAACAAGGCAAGGCTAGTTGCTCAAGGCTATTCTCAAGAAGATGGAACAGACTATGACCAGACCTTTGCACTAGTTGCAAGGTTAGAGGCCATAAGAATATTCCTAGCTTATGCAGCTCACAAAGGATTCAAGGTCTACCAAATGGATGTGAAGAGTGCATTTCTCAATGGAGATATCAAAGAAGAAGTCTATGTTAGACAACCTCCAAGTTTTATCTCTTCAACTTATCCTGATCATGTTTTCAAATTGCATAAAGCATTATATGGTCTCAAGCAAGCTCTTAGAGCATGGTATGAGACCTTAGCATGCTTTCTTCTGAAAAATTATTTTATAAGGGGTAGAGTAGACCAAACTCTTTTTATTAGAACTCATAAGTCTCATACCCTACTAGTATAAATATATGTAGATGATATCATATTTGGGTCTACTGATTCAAATTTGTGCAGAAGGTTCTCTAACCTAATGCATTCTAAATTTGAAATGAGTAGCATGGGTGAGCTTTCCTTCTTTCTAGGATTGCAAGTCAAACAACATGCTGATGGCATACTTATTTCTCAAACCAAGTATGCAAAACAACTGGTTAAGAAATTTGGTATGTCTGAGGCATTATGTATGAAAATACCAATGCCTACTAATGTTGTATTAGATATTGATGAACATGGAAAACATGTTGATCAGACAACATATAGAGCAATGATTGGCTCTCTATTGTACCTTACAACTAGTAGACCTGATATAATGTTTGCTACATGCATATGTGCTAGGTTCCAAGTAAGCCCTAGAGAGTCACACCTAACATTAGTTAAGAGGATTCTTAGGTATGTGAAAAGTTGTCCAAATCTAGGTCTCTGGTATCCAAAAGACTCAAGATTTGAATTAACTGGATTTTCAGATGCTGATTATACTGGATGTAGAGTAGACAGGAAAAGCACCAGTGGAACTTGCCAGTTTCTTGGTGATAGACTTGTATCCTAGTTCTGTAAGAAACAGACATCTGTGTTCACTTCAACTGCTGAAGCTGAATACATGGCAGCAGGCAGTTGTTGCTCACAGATTTTGTGGATTCAAAACCAGCTCCTAGACTATGGCTACAACTTAGAAGGGTCAAAAATATTTTGTGATAACACCAGTGCTATTTCTATAGCACAAAATCCAGTCCTCCATAGTAGGACAAAACATATAGAGATTAGGCATCACTTCTTAAGAGATAATGTTGAGAAAAATAAAATTGAAATTCAATATATCCCAACTGATTTGCAAAGGGGAGATATTTTCACCAAACCTTTGGATGAAAAGAAACATACCTTCTTCCTAAATCAGTTAGGAATGTTAGATGGAGGAAGTTTAAAATAAAACCCAAGATTTTAAAACTCTAAAAACATACCAAGACTAGGCTAAAAACTTGTATTTTCTAGTGTCTGTAGGCTTTTTTTGTCTCTGAACTGCGCTCGACGTTTTTCCAAAAAAAACGTCGAACGGAGATCGACGCTTTCCAATAGTGTCGACCGGAGTTCAGCGTTTTCCAGACAGCGCTAGGCTATCTTCTTCTGGTCAGCGATCGTCGATCGGAGATCGACGTTCTCCAGTATCTTCGAACGAAGATCGACGTTATTGAAGACTCTTCAGATTCCATTAGAAGCCCAGATCATCGAACGGAGTTCAACGATCTTTCCTTTCCAGCGTCGAACCCTAATATAAAATCATTCTTTCGGCCGTCGTTCTTCTTTTGCGCTTTCATACTTTATGCAAACGTTTCCTTTCCCTCCAAACTTCTCTGCACTTGGTCGTGTTTGTTCATCTTTGCAGGTACATAATGGTTGTGTCTGTTGCCGCTCTTGCCAAGATGAAGTTCGACACAGGGTCTGATATCGACATGGACTCCTTTGATGGAAGCGATCAAATCTTCAAAGACATTCTGGACCTATTCAAAGAACAATAGCTAGTGCAAATAATGACAACCAGGATGAAGATTGCAGCCGATGAAATTTAAGAATGGGTATAAACAGCGAACAATTTGGATCAAGATACATTGGTTGGTACTATAGCCGGGACGCAGGTATCCCTAACACCTGCTCTTCTGACTGAAGTGTTTCAATTGAGTTCTGGAAATGATTCAATTGAGTTATCTGGAGAAGAATCTGCAAATATGTTAGATAGAATGGGACATTCTGCCGCTAACCCTAGCAAGTTGTTGAAAAAGAACTTATCTATTGAGTATAGATTTCTCGCTGATGTTGTGGGGAAAGTGCTATTGGCAAAGCACTCAGCACATGATACCATCTTAAGGTATCAGTTCTGCTTGATGGGAGCACTTGTGGACAAGAAACATTTGAACTGCGGAGAGCTCTTCTTTGACTTGATTAAGAAGAAAGTGAACAAAAGTTTGGTAAACTTTGGGAGAATAATAGGGTTATTCCTGCACTCTAGGTGCCCTGAACTGCTGGTATCAAGTGGAATGCACATCAATGCATCAAAGAGGCTTACCTGTGCTCTGTTTGGGAAATGGGACAGGAAGATAGTCATGCCAACCAGGACTACTACTGCTTCAGGCACAAGAACTGCTGCAGTCTCTTCCCCTCAGGCCCCTGCCCTCATTGAAGCATTGCCTGCCTCCTCCTCTCCTCAACCTTCTCCAGTTCTTCCCTCAACCATTCCCTCATCCACTATAATCATCTATACCTCCATCTCCACCTCAACCATCTCCACATCAATCTCCTCCCCCATTACAATTTCAACTCCTCTGTCCACTCCTTCACCTCCTCCAGCCACCACAGAATAACAATTCCATCCACTTCATTATTATCCACCTCTTGACATTCCATCTTTCAACATCATGGAAGATTCCTTCATGGATGATTCCCCCTCCTCACCTACTGAGCTTCCCTCCACTTCCTCATACCAACAATTACTCCATGATATTCTCACCCAACCATCCTTCACTCCATCCATCTCCACACCCATAACCTCTATCTCCACCATCCCAATCTCTCAACCAGACATCCTACCATCCCCACCCACACATCCTGCAGCCCATCCATCACCAGCCACAGTCATTTCTTCCTCCACCTCTACTCAAGTTCCACTTGAGCAAGTGGATCTCTCAGCACTGGGAGATAAGCTCTATGGGATACTGGCTCCCAAGTTAGTAGCCCTGCTGGAGACCTCCATGGCTCCTCTCCTGAAGTCCATCAAGGAGTTATCTGACAGGCTCTCCTCTCTATCTACTCAACAGGCAATCCATTCTATGGGGTGCCTTGATCCAGTTCTCACTGAATCAAGGTAGGGGGAGATGCCCTATGAAGCTGTGGTAGTGCCTGCTGTTTCAGAGGAATTCCTGCCAGAAATTGCTGCTGATGCTTTCGTTCTAGCCCCAGCACCAGTACTAGCAGTTGACCTCAGGTCACTGTTATCTGATTTTGACTTTCTTCACTTCAGCTGCTTACCAGCTCAGGGAGTTGAAGACTTTACTAAGGCCATTGTGCATGTTGCTGTCTGTGATCCTAGTCTAATTACTTCTTATATCAGTTCTCTTGAGGCTGAGGAAGTTATTGTTTCTGTTTGTTCTACTGCTGCTGTTGAAGTTGTTGAATTTGCTGATATTGATATGTTGCCTGTTGATCCTGTTGTTGTTATTGCTGCTGATGAACTTGATGTTTACTTAGAAGAACCTGTAGTTTCTTCTCCTGCTGCTACTCCAATAGTTTCTGCTCCTGCTGCTGCTCCTGAGAAGTCAAAACAAAGAGAAGAGAATATCAAAAGTATTGATGATTTATATGAGAGACCCTAGAGTTCAGATAGTGATCAATTCAACACTGACTATGATGATTCTTCTGGCACCATTACCAAGAAAAGGAAAGCAAGAAGTAAGGCCATGATGAGAGTACCTTCTGCAAAAGCCAAAGATGACAATGATATACCCTATTATATTTTGCATGACTACAAAATCACTGAACCATGGATGCAATATTCTAAGAACCAGCTTAAGGCCATGAAGAAAAGGAGAAAGCTTGACAAGTATGAAAAAAGGATCATCTCAATTTCATCCTCCTCCTCCTCCTCCAAATTCAGGATCTGGTGGAGGCTCAGCTTTTCAGTAATCTGCTACAAAGCATAGCTCCTCTCAACCTTCATAGAGATATCAACCCAGAGGACAACATCAAAGAGGTTATCAGTCTAGAAGAGGTCAGTCAAGATGAAGGCAAAGAGATTACAGAACTTACTCCAGTCAACAAAGGGAAGGACAAGGCCCCACTGATTCTACATCAGGTCATTTCCCATACAAGCTCAGAGATACAGTTGTCACCAGGGCTCCTCCTATTGATTCAGAGTCAATCAACAGATATGAACCCCCAGTTCCTTTTGAGGACCCTGAGAACAATCCTTTATCATGGACAACTAGAATGAAAGAGCTTGCTGGATTGGATCAGATTAAGAAGGCTAAAGAGCAAGGCAGAGATACTTCCAACATCACAACTTTGTCAGAACATAGAAAGAAAGAATTAGAGAGATATGCTTCAAGGAAATTCTTTGATCCAGAAGACGATATGAAGCTGTATCCTAAGGCTATAGTTACAAGGCCAAGATCTCAAACCTCCTTAGGTGCAGAAGATGATAGAAGTTCCAAGAAAGAAGCCCTAAATCCCAACAGAGAAATCTTATTCAAGAAGGGCAATGAGTAACTTGTGTAAGCTGATACTCATATTTATCTTCTGACTGATTCTGTGACTCTTGTTGTGTTTCTACAATGCTCAACATATGTTATCTGCATTGTTGTTTCTGTTTTGTTTTCTTTAATCCTGATGTATGCTTATTATTTTATATTCTATCATGTAAATAGTAATCCTAACCCAAATAGGGGGAGATTATTAGAACACCCTATTACTAATTTGGGTAAGGATCACTATGTGATTAGGATTTTGTTTTGACCTTGCTGTATAGTCTGATAGGTCAATTAGAATGAGTCTTAGGGTTAGTACTTAGGTTTGAAAGCTGCCCTCCAGACCTTCTAAAGATCAGGATTCAAGTTCTGAGACAAAGACAATTCTCGTCGAGCTCAGGTCGACGAAACGTCGAACTAAGGTCGACGATCTCTGAGCTCAGTTCAATGAGGCGTCGAACTCCGTTCGATGATCTTCGAGCTCAGATCGACGCTCTGTCTCTAGCTGATTTCTAAGTCGCTAAGCTCAGGTCGACGATCGTAGAGCTCAGGTCAACGTTTTCTGTCTCTATTATAAATCCAATCTCTAAGCTCAGGTCTACGATAGCTGAGCTCAGGTCGACGATTTTTCTGAGAGATCGATGTTTTCAGGATTCAAATTCAGGACATATATGGAATTCATTCAGATTTATTTTTAGCATTTATGACAAAGGATTATGTATCCGTTTCAAGCAATCTGGTGCAAGTTTCAAGGAAGAATATTTGGAATGTTACTTAGGACTTTCCCCAGAGCTAGTTATCAATTATGGAAGTCATTTATGACTGAGTAACGACTATCTAAAGTCAGAATATGATATACTCCTTAGAGCATAATTTTCAGAAGAGAACAGACAAGATTTGAAAAAGGTATACAGAAGAGAGAACGAGAAATTCACTCATCAAGAATTCATCTTCTGAGAATAGATTCAGTAGACAAAAGCTTACAGAATTACTGAGTCAGAATTCTTCAAGAACACAAGGAACATCATTGTGAAGGAGATCATCTGCTGTTCTACTCCTTCAAGCTTCAAGTGTTCAAAAGCTTCATTATCAAGGACTCCATACATCACACATTTTAGCATCTGCTGAAATCATCTATTGCTGGAGATCTGAAGCAACTGAAGGCCTATCATCCTAAGCAAAGCTAATCTTCCTGAACCCTTATAGATCTCAGGGGGAGCTTTGATAACATCTTCCACTTGTCTTCTCTCAGATTGTTGATAGAGAAGAATAACTCAACTTATTTTCTTTTTCCTTTCTCTCCTGTAAAAGGGTTTCTCAAAACTCCCTTCAAAAGTTTTGTGGTTGGTTTCTGAGACCTTGTTAAAACTCAGTGGTGGCAAGACACCTTATCAAAAAAATCTAGTTTTGGTTTTTGAGCACCTTATCAAAAGCTCATTGGTGCCAAGGACACCTGATCAACTATTCCTGCAGTGGATTCCTACCTAGGGTGGTAGAAGAGTGGATGTACCCAGGTTGTTGGGGAACCACTATAGCTCTTTGTGTCATTTGACTTGCTGTGCTTTTTGCTTTGCTGTGTGCTGTGTGTTTCTGTTTTCTTACTGCTTTAGTGTTTACTTTTCTGCTAGCACCTCACACATATAAGTAAATTAAGTTTTCCACTGCTTTATAGTTTTAATTGTAAATTATTTTAAAATACTCTATTCACCCCCCCTAGAGTGAAGATAGATCTTACCCTCACTTTCATAGTCTGTTATGGATGCAGGAAACCAGGACATATCCTTCCAGAATGTCCTGAAAAGCAGAAGAAAGACAAGATAGAGGAGAAGGACTCTAGGAAGAACTCCAACAAATTCTCTTCCAACAAATACAAGAAGAAGGAGAGAGGTTTTGCTGCTGAGATATGGAGTGACACAGATTCAGATTCTTCATCTAGTTCCAGTGAAGATGAAGAAGAAGCAAAAGCAAAAGAGAACTGTTTGATGGCAATCAATTCCTCATGCAGTAATTCTAAGGAAGAGTTTGAGTCAGAATCTGAAGAAGATCAGGTAATATCTACTTTTGATTTTACCTCAGATCAATTCAAAATAGACCTTCTCCTGAAGTCAGAATCAATGCCTCTTTGCTCACTGGCGAGCAAATTAATGTCTGTAGGAAGCAATACAGGATTGCTGCAAAGATAGAAGTGAAGGTTCTACGTATTGAGGAGTGAATGAAAAATCCTCTGCTAGGCGGGATGACATTGTGCGAGTCATCAATGAGGTCTAAGTTTCGCCTACCACCATGTGAGGAGGTGGTTGAAATCTTGAAGCATTGTGGCATGCTTGTGTCCCAGTTCACCCCTGCCAGGATGACACGCATTATGGGCCTGATTTCTTTCTTTAGGGAGCACGACTCGAGATTATACTTGGATCTTTTTAAAGATGTTTGTGAGGTGCGCACTAATGGAGGCGGGCATATCGAGGTTCACAACAACAAACATTTTCTCAAGTTTGAGAATCGGGCAGACTGTCTCCAACAGAATACCTTATAAGAATATCTTAGGAACTATTGGTGCATGCTAGAGCTTTGGAAGTCGTTCTGGAAAGTTATCATCACATAATGGGATATGAGCAGGAGTTTATGATGGTGTTGGGGTTTATTGAGCTCATACCCTAGCAAACCCCTCATTTTTCATTTCTTTGTTCGTAGAGGAGAAATGTCTATTGTTGTGCGGGCTTTCTTCTGATCCAGAGCACTCTAGCACAGTGTTGCTGAATTGCGATATGAAGAGAAAGTTAGTTTTTAAGTGTGGTAGCTTGGATTCTAAGTCTCGATATTCCTCTCGACTGAGAGAGCACTCATATAAGGCGACTCCTACCAGCGTCAGTGTTGATGTTGTGCTTATTGATCCTAACCTCGAGGTTTTGAGCTCTTCTTCCACCTAAGTACCTCCCGAGGATACTCCTACACCGCTGGTGGCTAAGGTGAAGCTTGCGTCTTCCTCCCATGAGGCGATGAAAAATGTAGTAAGTATAACCATTTTTGCTTTTGTTTTTCTTGTTGTCTTGGAATGAAACTAAATTCTTTTTTTGTTCCAAATTGAGACTCAGCCCTACATCTCCCTCACATGGAATGAACATAACTTGAGCCTGAAAGACGGATATCTTGCACTTCAATAAAAGCTTCGGTGAGTGAAGAGCTCCCTATGTGAATCGAGAGGATAATGGTATCGAGATGTTTCTTATTTTCAGTAGATCGAGTCCAAGTTGTGAGCAGAGTTAGAGCAGTCACTAGCAAAGCTTCGTATGGAGAAGGCCCTTATGGAGAAGACTGTACGGCTACTAGAGAGTATGCATGTGAATGTGTCTCGTCGGGATCCTGAGCGGGGGGGGGGGGGGGGGGGTCTTTGAAGACCGAGGTGGATCACCTTACTTCGTAGGAGCGGGTTACTGAGCTGAAGGCCGCTGGAGTTGCTGAGTACAAAGACTCCATTGATTTCATGAGGGATCATTGTTTGTTCTTTGAGGAGATTCTAGAGGTCTAAACTAAGGAGGTGGAGCCTAAGATAGATGACAAGCGAGAGATGGCACTCAAGAAGGGGATGTGGAAGACCCTATGAATGATGGTGCGGACGCGTGGATGTGATGTATCCAACCTCGACTTTGATGACCTACTTGAGGATGAGTGTTGGAACACCAGGTTTGATTTGGGCTAGGATCACTGTTAGGATGCTTAGACTGACCCAATATGTATAGTCTAGGTTCAAGGATTTTCTAGGGTTTTGCTTTAGAAGATTTCAACGTTCAGGAATTCAGTTCGACGAAAGTTGAACTCAGCTCGATGAAAGTCAAGATTAGCTCGATGAACTTAGAGTTCCAATTCTGAGTTGAGCTCGACGAAAGCTAAGCTCCGGTCGACCAAATATGTTCTCAACTCTGCAATCTCAACTCGACGATAGCCCAGCTTAGCTCGATGAACTTGGAGCTCAGGTCGACGAATATTAAGAATTGGCTCGACGAATTCCAGGCTCAGGTCGAGTATTTATTTGCTGAGTTTGACTATTTCTCTGCAATTATCTTGGGCAATTTTATTGGCAGAAGCAGAATAATTTTCAGGCTTAATTTCAGGCTAATCATTCTGAAGGCAGAATATTCTAATGGGATTAATTTCAGGCAGATATGACTCTGACATTTAATTCAATATATTCTAATGAATATAGCCGTTTAGAGGCAGCATTAAATGTTAATATTATAACAGAGTTTATCGCTGATTAATTCCCATGGGTAGTTTCCTTTCTCAAGGAATGCTCATGCTGTATCAGAATTAATGTTTTAAAATATTTGAAATCTGATCAGCATTCTATATATTCTCAGAAGTTTTTATATCTCAAGGTTACAGAGTTATACACTCAGACAGTTATAGACTTACAAAACAACAAACTATCATACAGAGCTCTCTAGTTCAGTTTTCTTCCAGCAAACAATCTTCATTCTGAGATCAACTTAACAATCACTCAGATACATATACTGAAAGGAGAAGTTTTTAAGAAGGCCTATACCCTGAGAAGAAAAGACTCCCTCACCTGATCACAAACTCCATGCCATCAAAGGGAGCTTTCTTCTTCAACATCAATCCACTAGTCTTCTCTCAGATTATTGACAGAGAAGAACATCTTCAACCTTTTTGTTTATTTCATTCAACTTTATACAGAGTTTACTTAACTCCCTTCAAAAGTTATACAGTTGGTTTTTAAGTCTCCTGATCAGAAGACTTAGTTTGGTTTTTGGGCACCTGATTAAAAGCTCAAAGGGTTGCGAGGTCTCCCTTAAAAAATAGATCTTATGGAGGTAGGGCACCTGATCAAAAACCTGTAGTGGATTCCTACCAGGGTGGTAGAAGAGTGGATGTACCCAGGTTTATTGGGGAACCACTATAAATTCCTTGTGTCATCTGGATTGCCTTTATCTTTTCAGTTTGTGTGCTGTGATTTTCTCTTTATTTATATATATACATATCACCTATTTTAATTCATAATAAAAACTATGAAAATGTTTTTAAATACTCTATTCACCCCCCTTCCAAAGTTAGTTAGATCTATCCCTCACTTTCAATTGATATCAGAGGCAGGTTGTTTGGTTTCACAGGCTAACACCTGAACCAAAAGATCCTTGATAGATCATATTTTCTCTAGTCTGTCTTTTATATCATGGCTCAAAACAAAGAGTTCTCAAGCACCAGACCTCCAGTGTGCAATCTGAATAAGTTTGCACTTTGGAAGGAAAGAATTAGGATCTATATGAATTCTATTGATGAAGACATTTATAATTCTATTTTGTCAGGTCTCCCTACTCCATCTGCATCAACAAGCACCTCAGCTGTTCCACCTCCTGAGTGAACAAAAATTCAGAAGAAGTTGAAGATAGCTGATGCAAAAGCTATGAGCATCTTAGCTCAGATAATGTCTGATGATATATTTCTGAGAGTTGTTGAATGCTCCTCAGCAAAAGACATCTGGGATTCCTTAAATGGAATGGTTGCTGGCTCAGTAGTTGAAATAAAGGACAGGAGGTCCCACTTGATTTCTCAATATGAGAATTTCAAGAAGGGTGAATCAGAATCATTTGCTGATATGTACACCAGACTCAGTCTCATCATCAATGAACTGAAATCCCATGAAAAGGACATCACATTGACAGAAGTCAATGATAAGATCCTTATGTGCTTCCCTAGTACATGGGACTTAAGGATCTGGCCAATCAAAGAAGCCAGAAGCCTAAATGAGATTTCAACTGAAACCTGTTGGGCAAGCTCAAGTTTTATGAGCAGCTCATCAAGTCTAGGGAAGCTGAGCAAAAGGCTTCACCTTCACCCAGGAAAGAAAAGAGCATTGCTTTCCAAGCTACAGATGAAGTAGAAGCTATTCTAGGAAATGAAGACCTCATGAGTCTTATGGCCAAGAGATTCTACAAAATGGCCAAGAAAGACTTCAGGAGAAGGTCTTCCAGAAATGAAGTTAAACGAAGGTATGATAAAATTCCTACTAAAGAGATAGTCTGTTATGGATACAGGAAATCAGGACATATCCTTCCAGAATGTCCTAAAATGAAGAAGAAAGACAAGCTGAAGGAGAAGGACTCCTGGAAGCACTCCAACAAATTCTCTTCCAAAAAATACAAGAAGAAGGGGAGAGGTTTTGTTGCTAAGATATGGAGTGACTCAGATTCAGATTCTTCATCTAGTTATAGTGAAGATGAAGACGAAGCAAAAGCAAAAGAGGTCTGTTTGATGGCAATCAATGCCTCATGCAATAATTCTAAGGATGAGTCAGAGTCAGAATCTGAAGAAGATCAGGTAATATTTACTTTTGATTTTACCTCAGATCAATTCAAAATATACCTTCTCCTGAAGTCAGAATCAATGCCTCTTCGCTCACTGGCGAGCAAATTAATGTCTGGAGGAAGAAGTGCAGGATTCCTGCAAAGCTAGAAGTGAAGGTTCTACGTATTGAGGAGTGAGTGAAAAATCCTCTACTGGGCAGGATGACGTTGTGCGAGTCGTCAATGAGGTCTAATTTTTTCCTACCACCATATGAGGAGGTGGTTAAAATCTTGAAGTATTGTGGCATGCATGTGTCCCAGTTCACCCCTGCTCATTATGGGCCTGATTGCTTTCTTCAGGGAGCACGACTCGAGATTCTACTTGGATCATTTTAAAGATGTTTGTGAGGTGCGCACTAATGGAGGCGGGCATATCGAGGTTCACAACAACAAACATTTTCTCAAGTTTGAGAATCGGGCAGACTGTCGCCACCAGAATACCTTATAAGAATATCTTAAGAACTATTGGTGCATGCTAGAGCTTTGGAAGTCGTTCCAGAAAGCTTTCGTCACAAAATGGGACATGAGCAGGAGTTTATGATGGTGTTGGGGTTTATTGAGCTCATACCCTGGCAAACCCCTCATTTTTCATTTCTTTGTTCGTAGAGGAGAAATGTCTATTATTGTGCGGGCTTTCTTCTGATCCTGAGCACTCTAGCGCGGTGTTGCTGAATTGCGATATGAAGAGAAAGTTAGTGTTTAAGTGTGGTAGCTTGAATTCTAATTCTCGATATTCCTCTCGACTGAGAGAGCACTCAAATAAGGCAACTCCTAGCAGCGTCAATGTTGATGTTGTGCTTGTTGAACCTAACCTCGAGGTTCTGAGATCTTTTGGCACCTAAGTACCTCCCGAGGGGACTCCTACACTACTGGTGGCTAAGGTGAAGCTTGCGTATTCCTCCCATGAGGCGATGAAAAATGTAGTAAGTATAACTATTTTCTCTTAGGTTTTCTTATTGTCTTGGAATGAAACTAAATTCATTTTTTGTTCCAGATTGAGACTCAGGCCTACGTCACCCTCACATGGAATGACCATAACGTGAGCCTAAAGGATGGATTTCTTGCACTTCAGGAGAAGCTCCGGCGAGTGAAGAGCTCCCTATGCGAATCAAGAGGGCAATAGGATTGAGATGTTTCTTATTTTCAGTAGATCAAGTCTGAGTTGTGAGCAGAGTTATAACAGTCACTAGCAAAGCTTCGTATGGAGAAGGCCCTTATGGAGAAGACTGTACGACTACTAGAGAGTATGCTTGTGAATGCGTCTTTTCGGGATCCTGAACTGGGGGTCTTTGAAGATCGAGGTGGATCACCTTTCTTCGTAGGAGCGGGTTACTGAGCTAAAGGCCGCTGGAGTTGCTGAGTATAAATACTCCATTGATTACATGAGGGATCATTGTTTGTTCTTTGAGGAGATTTTAGAGGTCTAAACTAAGGAGGTGGAGCCTTAGATGGATGACAAGCGAGACATAGCACTCAATAAGGGGATGTGGAAGACCCTGTGAATGATGGTGCGGAAGCGTGGATATGACGTATCCAAGCTCAACTTTGATGACCTACCTGAGGATGAGTGTTGGAACCCCAGGTTTGATTTGGGCTAGGATCACTATTAGGATGCTTAGACTGACCCAAAATGTATAGTCTAGGGTCATAAGATTTTCCAGGGTTTTGCCTTAGAAGATTTCAAAGTTTAGGAATTCAGTTCGACGAAAGTTGAACTCAGCTCGATGAAAGTAAAGCTCAGCTCGACGAACTCAGTGTTCCAACTCTTAGTTGAGCTCGACAAAAGCTAAGCTCCGTTCGACAAAATTTGTTCTCAACTCTGCAATCTCAACTCGATGATAGCCCAGCTCAGCTCGACGAACTTGGAGCTCAGGTCGACGAATATGAAGAATCAGCTCAACGAATTCCGGGCTCAGGTCGACGATTTATTTGCTGAGTTCGACTATTTCTCTGCAGTTATCTTAGGCAATTTTATTAGCAGAAGTAGAATAATTTTCAGGCTTAATTTCAGGCTAATCATTCTTAAGGAAGAATATTTTAATGGGATTAATTTCAGGCAGTTATGACTCTGTCATTTAATGCAATATATTCTAATGAATATAGTTATTTAGAGACAGCATTAAATGTGAATATTATCACAGAGTTTATTGGTGATTAATTCCCAAGGGGAGTTTCCTTTCTCAAGGAATGCTCCAGCTGTATCAGAATTAATGATTTCAAATATTTGAAATCTGTTCAGCATTCTATATATTCTCAGAAGTATTTATATCTCAAGGTTATAGAGTTATACACTCAGACAGTTATAGGCTTGCAAAACAACAAACTATCATACAGAGCTCTCTAGTTCAGTTTTCTTCCAGCAAACAATCTTCATTATGAGATAAACTTCATAATCACTCAGATACATATACTGGAAGGAGGAGTTTTTAAGATGTCCTACACCCTGAGAAGAAAGGACTCCCTCACCTGATCACAAACTCCATACCATCAGGGGGAGCTTTCTTCTTCAACATCAATTCACTAGTCTTCTCTCAGATTATTGACAGAGAAGAACATCTTCAACCTTTTTATTTATTTCATTCAACTGTGTACAGGGTTTTCTTAACTCCCTTCAAAAGTTATACAGTTGGTTTTTAAGTCTCCTGATCAAAAGACTTAGTTTGGTTTTTTGGCACCTGATCAAAAGCTCAAAGGGTTGCGAGGCCTCCCTTAGAAAATAGATCTTGTGGTGGCAGGGCACCTGATCAAAAACCTGTAGTGGATTCCTACCAGGGTGGTAAAAGAGTGGATATACCCAGGTTTATTGGGGAACCACTATAAATTCCTTGTGTCGTCTGGAATGCCTTTACCTTTTCTGTTTGTGTGCTGTGATTTTCTCTTTATTTATATATATACATATCACCTATTTTAATTTGCTATAAAAATTATCAAAAAGTTTTTAAATACTCTATTCACACCCCCCCCCCTCTAGAGTTAGATATATCTATCCCTAACTTTCAATTGGTATCAGAGGCAGGTTGTTTGGTTTCACGGGCTAACACCTGAACCAAAAGATCCTTGATAGATCCTATTTTCTCTAGTCTCTCTTTTATATCATGGCACAAAACAAAGAGTTCTCAAGCATCAGACCTCCAGTGTGCAATCTAAATAAGTTTGCACTTTGTAAGGCAAGAATTAGGCACTATATGAATTCTATTGATGAAGACATTTATAATTCTATTTTGTCAGGTCCCCCTACTCCATCTACATCAACAACCACCTCAGTTATTCCACCTCCTGAGCGGACAGAAGCTCAGAAGAAGTTGAAGATAGCTTATGCAAAAGCATGAACATCTTAGCTCAGACAATTTATGATGACATATTTCTGAGAGTTGCTGAATGCTCCTAAGCAAAGGACATCTGGGATTCCATAAATGGAATGGTTGCTGGCTCAGCAGATGAATGAAAGGACAGAAGGTCCCACTTGATTTCTCAATATGAGAATTTCAAGAAGGGTGAATCAGAATAATTTTCTAATAAGTACACCAGACTCAGTCTCATCATCAATGAACTGAAAACCCATGAAAAGGACATCACATTGACAGAAGTCAATGATAAGATCCTTATGTGCTTCCCTAGCACATGGGACTCAAGGATCTAGCCAATAAAATAAGCCAGAAGCTTAAATGAGATTTCAACTAAAACCCAGTTGGGCAAGCTCAAGTTTTATGAGCAGCTCATCAAGTCAAGGGAAGTTGAGCAAAAGGATTCACCTTCACCAAGGAAAGAAAAGAGCATTGCTTTCCAAGCTACAGATGAAGCAGAAGCTATTCAAGGAAATAAAGACCTCATGAGTCTTCTGGCCAAGAGATTCTACAAAATGGTCAAGGACTTAAGGAGAAGTTCTTCCAGAAATGAAGATAAACCAAGGTATGATAAAACTCCTACTAAAGCGATAGTCTGTTATGGATACAGGAAACCAGGTCATATCCTTCCAGAATGTCCTGAAAAGCAGAAGAAAGATAAGCTGAAGGAGAAGGACTCCAGGAAGCACTCAAACAAATTCTCTTCCAACAAATACAAGAAGAAGGAGAGAGGTTTTGTTGTTGAGATATGGAGTGACTCAGATTCAGATTCTTTATCTAGTTCCAGTGAAGATGAAGAAGAAGCAAAAGCAAAAGAGATCTGTTTGATGGCAATCAATGCCTCATGCAGTAATTCTTAGGAAGAGTCAGAGTCAGAATTTGAAGAAGATCAGGTAATATCTACTTTTGATTTTACCTCAGATCAATTCAAAATAGACTTTAAATTACTTTGCAAAGATCTAATTCAATCTGAGAAGGAAATAAAACTTCTCAGAGAAAAATTAAATTATTTAGACAACCTATCTTCAGAAAATATAAAATTTAAAGAAGATTTAAAAACTGCAAATGAACAAATATTTTTTTTAGAAAATAAACTAAATGAGGCTAAGCTATTTGAAGAATCTCTTAATGGGAGATGCATCAAATTGATGGACATCACAAGCACAATCAATGTCAGACTTAATGGCAAACTAGGTTTGGAAGCTCCATCAAGTCAGCCTCCTATTCTTCAGAAAAATATTTTATCAACCCCCATAAAATTCATCTCTGCTAAAGGAAAAGAAAAAGAAGTTTTACAACTCACATACAAAGATACTAAAGTTCTACCAAAGACTAAATCAAAACAAAATAAAAATTCAAAGAAAAATCATGTTCAACAAAAATCGTCGAACTCAGATCGACAAAAATAGTATTATTCATCGAACGGCGATCGACTTTCTCTGAACCCAAAATTTGGGTATAATTACTCATCTGCGGGTGCTCGACGAAATCATTGTGATTCGTCAAACAGAGATCGACGATCGTGGAAAGCAAAAAATGAATTCTATCATTCTGTGAACCGAGATCGACGAAATCAATACCTTTCATCAAACTCAGATCGACAAACTCAATTAAAATCGTCGAACTCATTTTCTCAAAACAGAAACTTTAACTCATATCAAAATAATAATCAAAGACAAAAATTTTGTTAATCCTTTTACTCAATGGATAATTCCTCCTCGGAGATTTCACCCATTAGGTTATAAGGATCAACCAGATTGTTCTTATATTTCCAGTTATTCTTATGAAAGAAATCAAGGACCCAAGGTAACCTGGGTCAAAAACACCTAACTTGCTTTCTTGTAGGTAAAGAACTATCCTACCACAGAGGAACAGTGGTACTTGGATGTGGTTGCTCAAAACACTTAACAGGTTCAAATGCCAATCTTAGTGATTTCAAGGCAAAGCTTGGACCCAAAGTTATCTTTGGAGACTCCAATTATGGACAAACAGAAGGCTATGGAAATGTCAAGGTTGGAGCAGTGACATTCAAGAAAGTTGCTTATGTGAATGGTCCGAAGCATAACCTCATCTCCATAAGTCAAATATGTGATGAAGGTTATCAGGTAACCTTTAACAAGTCCTTATGCATTATTTCTTCTAGTTTAAATAAAATTGTTTTAACTAGTATTAGAAAAGGTAACATTTATCTAGTTAATCTCTATTCAGCAAAATCTGAAATTTGTTTATTTAATCAGATTAGTAAAGCTAGTGAATTATGGCATAAGAGATTAGGTCATGTAAATCTTAGGACAATAGCTAAATTATCTAAGGATAACCTTGTAAGAGGACACCCTTCCGGTTTCTATAAGAAGAAAGGACTCTGTAGTGCTTGTCAAATAGGCAAATAAACTAAAAATAGTTTCAAATCCATTAATAAAAGTGATTCACCCAGAATCTTGTACTTGCTACATATGGATCTTTTTGGACCTATTGCAGTACATAGTTTGGGAGGGAAGTTATATACCTTAGTTATTGTTGATGATTTCTCTAGATTCACTTGGGTTTTCTTTCTGAAAAATAAGTCAGATAACTTTAAAGTTCTTACATACTTTCTTAAAAGCATCCAGATTGAGTACTCTACTCAAGTTGCATTGATCAGAAGTGATCATGACACTGAGTTTGAATCTCTTCTCATGTAAGAATTCTGTGAGAAGGAAGGTATCAGGCATTATTTTTCTGCTCCTAGAACTCCTCAAAAAAACGGGGTAGCTGAAAGGAAAAATAGAACCCTAATTGAATCTGTAGGGACATTACTTGCAGATGATCACTTGCCCTATCTTTTTGGGCAGAGGCAGTAAGCACAGCAAATTATATTCTGAATAGAAGTCTAATTCATAAGCTAAAGGGTAAGACTCCTTATGAATTACTTAAAGGGACGAAACCTAAAGTATATTATTTTAAAGTATTTGGTTGTATATGTTATATTCACAATAATGACAAGAAATATCTTAGAAAGTTTGAAGCCAAAGCTGCAAGGAGAATTTTTCTTGGATATTCCAAAGTTAGCAAGGCTTATAGGGTTTATAATAAATTAACTCTTAAAATGGAAGAATCTATGCATGTAACTTTTGAAAACTAACATGTCTTATAAGGAGAAAGACATCTCTACCAAAGAAAATTTGTAGGTACCCAATCTGTGTGAGAGATTCGATGACTTAATCCTAACTCAAGAGGATATATCACATCCCTCTCAATAGATTCATGATAATGATAGTGATGAAGAAATTTAGGAAATTCTTGCTGAAGACATTGTAGTTAATGAAATTCCACCAGAGGAATTAATACCACAAATGGCTATTAAAGAACCAACTCTACCCACTGATCTTGTCACACTTAAAGATCATCATATATCTTAAGTTATTGGAGACATGTCAGTTGGTGTTCAAACAATGCATCAATTAAATCAAGATCAGATGCATGCTTGTTTTATCTCTCAGATTGAACCTCAATCCATCACAGATGCAGAACAAGATCCCTACTGGATCATTGCAATGCAAGAGGAGCTCAATCAATTTGAGAGATGTAGAGTTTGGGATCTAGTTCCAAGACCCAAAGACCATCCAGTCGTTGGAACTAACTGGGTCTTCAGGAATAAGTTGGATGCTCAAGGAATCATTGTGAGGAACAAAGCAAGATTGGTAGCTCAAGGTTATTCTCAGGAGAAAGGCATTGATTATGACAAGACTTTTGCCATATTGCAAGATTGGAAGCTATCAGGATTTTTCTTGCATATGCAGCATTCAAGAAGTTCAAAGTATATCAAATGGATGTAAAGAGTGCTTTTTTGAATGGAGAGTTCAAAGAAGAAGTGTTTGTAGCACAACCACCAGGTTTTATCTCTCCAACTCACTCTTCTTATATATTTAGACTAAACAAAGCTCTGTATGGTCTCAAACAAGCTCCAAGAGCTTGGTATGAGACTCTTGCTAATTTCTTATTAGAAAATAAGTTTTCTAGAGGCTTAGTAAATAGAAATTTATTTATCAGACATCATAAGGATAAAATTTTACTAGTTCAAATATATGTAGATGACATAATATTTGGTTCTACTGATTCCAAACTTTGCAAAAGGTTTTCTGACCTGATGCATTCAAAGTTTGAAATGAGTAGCATGGGTGAACTATCCTACTTCCTTGGTCTCCAAGTGAAGCAATCCCCTGATGGTATCTTTATATCCCAATCCAAATATGCTAAAGAGTTTATTAAAAGATTTGAGATGTCTGATGCCTCAGCAATGAAAACACTCATGCCCTCCAATGTTATTGCTGATAATGATGAACAGGGCAAACCCGTTGATCAGAAAATATATAGAGTCATCATTGTGTCTCTTTTATATTTAACAACAAGTAGGCATGATATCATGTTTATTACATGTATTTGTTCTAGGTTTCAAATAAATCCCAAAGAATCTCACCTAATTTTAGTAAAAACAATTTTGAGATATATAAAGGGTTGTCCAAATCTAGGACTTTGGTATCCAACAGAGTCAGAATTTTACTTAACAGGATTCTCAGATACTGACTATGTTGGATGCAAAGTTGACAGAAAAAGCACATCAGGAACTTGTCAGTTCCTTGGTGATAGACTTGTGTACTGGTTTTGCAAAAAGCAAACTTCTGTGTCCACATCAACTACTGAAGCTGAATACATTATAGCTGGTAGTTGCTGCTCACAGATTTTGTGGATTCAAAATCAGCTCCTGGATTATGGTCTCAACTTAAATAATTCAACTATCTTTTATGATAATACCAGTGTCATTTCAATTGCATAAAATCTAGTACTCCATAGTAGAACTAAGCATATAGAGATTAGACATCATTTTCTTAAAGATAATGTAAACCAAATAAAATTAAACTTGTCTTTATTTCTACTGATTTACAAAGGGCAGACATTTTCACTAAACCCTTAAATGAAAAGAAACATCTTTTCTTTATAAATCAGTTGGGCATGATCAATGGGCACTCTTTAATTTAATTTTTGTTCTGTGATCGACGAACTGGTCACTTTTTGTCGAACGTAGATCGACGATCTGTGAACTTTTCGTGGAATTTTCGTCGAACTGAGATCGACGAATCCTCCTTTAAAAACTTTCGTCGAACGAAAATCGAAGAAATTGTTTCAAATTATTTTCGTCGAACCAAGATCGACAAAATATAATTCTTTTCGCAAAACTTTTGTTGACCTGAGATCGACAAAATGTATTTCGTTTTAGATTTTCATCAAACAGAGTTTGATGTTTCGCTTTTAGTCGGGCAGTGTTCTCCGTTTCGACTTCTTAAACCTTATAACTAGGTTTTCATCGAACTCTATCCCGTGCCTTTTCATTTCCTTTGCACTTGATCCCTTTGTTTTTTCAAAGCAATGGCGATTTCTCCAGCACTCCTCTCAGCGATGAAGTTTGACGCAGGATTTGATATAGATCTTGAATCCTTCAGTCATTTGGACTAGATTTTCAAGAACATCTTACGGTTTTTTGAAGTTCCTAATCTACAGTACTTCATGACATCAAGAATAAAACTCCTAGTGATAAAGATTAAAGAATGGATGCACACAGCCAAACCTCAAGATACTCCAGTTATTGTTGGAACAATTTCTGGAAACCAGGTTATTTTATCTCCAGAACTTTTAACTGAAGTTTTCGGTTTTGTGAATGGAGATGATGAATTAGAACTATCTAATAGTGAATTTTCTGAGATGCTAGATAGGATAGGTCACTCCCAGGGAAACCCAAACCATCTACATAAGAAAAACTTTTCCATTGAATACAAATTCTTAGCAGATGTGGTAGGTAAAGTGTTGTTAGGCAAACACTCTGCCCATGAACATATTACCAGGCATCAATTTAACTTGATGAGTGCTTTGGTAAACAAGAAATTAGTGAACTAGGGTAGAATTGTATTTGATTTGATTAAGAAGAAAATAAGTAAGAAGGATGTGAGTTTTGGTAGAGTTCTGGGAATCTTATTACAGGCAAAGGTTCCAGAACTTTTGGTCTCCTAGACCATTTTCATCAATGCCTCTAAGAGGCTTATCTCTGCCCTCTTTGGCAGATGGGAGAGGGTTATCCCAAAGCCCTCCAGGGATTCCTCTTCTAGGATAGCTTCAGAGGATGCAAGGGGTGTAACAGCCACTCACTCAACCCCTGAAGAAGTTCCTACTCCTCCTCCCTCTCCTGCTCATATACCATCTCCTCCTCTTAAACAACCATCCATATTTATTATAGACACACAATCTACTTCCATCCCTTCTACCTCATCATCTTAATCACCATCTCAACCACAATCGCCAATCCACATTCCTAAGGATACACCATCACCTCCTCAATCACCTCTTCCACCACATCTTGATTACATTCCATCCACTTTTACTTATCCAGATCCACCTCTGTCATCTCCAACTTTCACTCTACTCTCATCTCCATCTCCACAACAATCTCCACCTCTTTCACAAGTTCAAGAAATCACTCCAGATGAACTACCTTATGTCATCCCTCCACCAAATCTTCCACCAACTTTTTCAACCTTCCTACAATCAGACATCCCTCAAACATTCTCAATCTATTCAAACTGTGGTAACAGATCCACCTATACCCCCTCTACTCCTGATCCACTATATTCGGATTTCTCTGACATTGCCAATGACCTTCACAAATTCATTTCACCCACTCTGAATAAGCTCATAAATAAGGCTATTTCTCCTCTTGCTGCTTCTATCTCCCTTCTTTCTGCTCAGCTGGCTTCCTCCACCTCTGTCCCTTCTTCTAAGGGCCTGGGTTCAGGTCTCTTTGTATCTAGGTAGGGGGAGATGTTCTATGAAGAATCTCCTACAGCAACTCCAGCTCCAGCAACAACAACAGCAACAGCAGCAGTAGCAATTCCAACAGTAGTAGTAGCAATTCCAGCAGCAGCAGTAGTTGAAATTCTTAATGATACTGAAATGATTTGTTTTGAAGAAGAGGCAGCAGCCCCGGAAATAATCAATGTTGGTGATTTCATCATCAATCCCACAGTTGACATTCCTTCTTTACATCATTCTTTTGATACAGTTTATAGCTGCACTTTACCAGTTTTTGATATAGTTTCTGTAATATTTCTCCCAGTATTTCTTCAGTCTCTGAGATTATATCAGTAAATGTTATAGAGTCAAAGGTTATCTCTCCACCAACTTATGCTTGGGTTGTATCCCCAATACTATATATGGATGAGATTATGATTAAAGATATAGATACAGAAGATACTGATGTAGAGGTTAGTGTAGAATATATAGAGCCACAACCACAGGCTCCTCCTGTATTTTCTGCTCAAATGCTAAAATAAATTTATGATCTGTATGATATTCCTGCCAGTGAATCTGATGATGATGAAGTGTCAAATGATTCAGAGGATGTTGGTTCTAAGAAAAGAAAAGCCAAGAAGAAGATTACAGTAAGGGCTGCTCCAAAACCAAATCCTACAGCAGATACCCCTATTATATTCTGCACAATATTCCTCTCACTCCAGATATGCCCTACTGGATGAGATTTTCCAAAAATGAGCTAAAGAATAAGAAGAAGATGAAGAGGTACAGTTCTCCACCTAAACAATCTTGGAGAGGACCTCCTCCTCCTCCTACAGCAGGATCAGTAGGAGGTGTTTCTTAGTATCATAGGTCTGCCTCTCAATAACATTCTAGATCTACTCAGTTTAGATAGTACAGATCTTCAAGGTCGGATAGCCAAGGCAGCCAACAACAGCAGAGATCAATCCAAAGAAGCAATCAGCAACAGAAAACAAGCCAAGGCAGCCAAGAACAACAGTCAAAGCAAAGCAGTCAACAGACAATTCCAAGTGAATAGCAAAAGGAATCAAGCCCAGATAGGCCTCTTTCTCCTACATATGAACCTGAGTTAGATCCAGTTTATAGGATGACCAGATTCAATGAGCTTATTGGTCTGTCTATGATCAATAAAGCTAGAGCTGAAGTAAAAGACACTTCCTAGTTCACAACTATGTCTTCCTATAGACAGCAAGAATTTGACAAATTCTCTAAGAAACATATATTCAATGCTAATGAGTATATGCAGCTCCATCCAGAGGCAGTAGTGCAAAGAGCATTTTCTCAGAAAATTCTTGGAGCTAAAGATTTAAAGATGACTCAAAGGGAAGCTGAAGTTCCAACTAGACAGCTAGTATTCACCAAGCCTTCTTCAGCCTCTCCCTCTGAAGCTCCTAAGAGTGATCCCTAACTCTTATTTATGCTTTTGAACTATTTGATGTTATTATTTCTAAAACTTTCATAGCTCTATCATATATCTGTTGAATGAGTTATTTCTGCTAGATATATCTTTTTTGCTTTATGCTATATTTTGTAAATAGTATCCTCACCCAAATAAGGGAAGATTGTTGGAACCCCAGGTTTGATTTGGGCTAGGATCACTATTAGGATGCTTAGACTGACCCAACATGTATAGTCTAGGGTCATAGAATTTTCTAGTGTTTTTCCTTAGAAAATTTCAAAGTTCGGGAATTCAGTTTGACGAAAGTTGAACTCAGATCGACAAAAGTCAAGCTCGGCTCGACGAACTCAAAGTTCTAACTCTGAGTTGAGCTCGATGAAAGCTGAGCTCCGGTCAATGAAATTTGTCCTCAACTCTGCAATCTCAGCTCGACAATAGCACTGCTCAGCTCGACGAACTTGGAGCTCAGGTCGATAAATATGAAGAATCAGCTCGACGAATTCCAGGCTTAGGTCGATGATTTATTTGCTGAGTTCTACTATTTCTCTGCATTTATCTTAGGCAAATTTATTGGCAGAAGCAGAATAATTTTCAGGCTTAATTTCAGGCTAATCATTCTGAAGGCAGAATATTCTAATGGGATTAATTTCAGGCAGTTATAACTCTGATATTTAATACAATATATTCTAATGAATATAACAATTTAGAGGCAGCATTAAATGTGAATATTATCACAGTGTTTATTACTAATTAATTCCCAATGGCAGTTTCCTTTCTCAAGGAATGCTCCAACTGTATCAGAATTAATGATTTAAAATATTTGAAATCTGATCATCATTCTATATATTCTCAGAAGTTTTTCTATCTCAAGATTACAGAGTTATACACTCAGACAATTATAGACTTAGAAAATAACAAACTGTCATACAGAGCTCTCTAGTTCAGTTTTCTTCAAGCAAATAATCTTCATTCTGAGATCAACTTCATAATTACTCAGATACATATATTGGAATGAGAAGTTTTCAAGAAGGCTTACACCCTGAGAAGAAAGGACTCCCTCATCTGATCATAAACTCTATACTATCAGGGGGAGCTTTCTTCTTCAACATCAATCCACTAGTCTTCTCTCAGATTATTGACAGAGAAGGACATCTTCAACCTTTTTATTTATTTCATTCAACTGTGTACAGGGTTTTCTTAACTCCCTTAAAAAGTTATACTGTTGGTTTTTAAGCCTCCAGATCAAAAGACTTAGTTTGGTTTTTTGGCACCTGATCAAAAGTTCAAAGGGTTGATAGGTCTCCCTTAGAAAATAGATCTTGTGGTGGCAGGGCACCTGATCAAAAACCTGTAGTGGATTCCTACCAAGGTTGTAAAAGAGTGGATGTACCCAGGTTTATTGGGGAACCACTAAATTCCTTGTATCGTCTGGATTGCCTTTACCTTTTCTGTTTGTGTGTTGTGATTTTCTCTTTATTTATATATATACATATCACCTATTTTAGTCAGCTATAAAAATTATCAAAAAGTTTTTTAATACTCTATTCACCCCCCCCCCCCCCCTCTAGAGTTAGTTAGATCTATCCCTCACTTTCAATGAGAGCGTTGGTTCTGATGTAGATATCGAGTGCGAGGAGTAGATCTACCTTGTATCTTGCACTTTTGCACCTTTGGAGGCATATTTATATCTATACCTTTGTACTTTGTGGTTGCTTTATATGTCATTATAATGCTTTTAGATACTTTTTGCACTTTTGATTTCTCTGGCTTGAAGCACTTCTTATGTAGTTATCTAGTTCTTGTGGTGTTGACACAGTTGTTTTATGTGCAACCTTGTTTATCATTAGATGTCAGCGACACGGGGACAAGACCCTGAAGATATCACAACCTACTATGCGGTCGAAGGGTGATCCTTTGATCCGCGATAGTGGGAGGTCACTTGGATGTGGCCCTAGAGAGATGGTGAAGGGAAGGAACTTCAAACCGCTGGCGATTGATAGGGGGTTGGCTCTAAAGATGTTCTGACCCTAACAATATCATAGCAAAAGGTGGGCATTTGTGATAGGGTAATGAGGGCAAGACCACCGTGTTGCGGGTTGTACATAACCGGGGGATCTGATCCCTAATGATGTTGTAACTTACTATGAGAGCGAAGGGCAAGCCTCTTGATGAGTAGCAAAATATATATATTTTTAGTGAATTTTTTGTTTTGTTTTAATAAAAAAATGTAATTATATTTTGTACATATCTAATTAAATCATTTCTTTTTATTTTTTAGTTCTAACTTAATCTGTTTTTGTGCCTTATATGTATTTCTGGACATTTGGGGCAATTCGACAAAATTTCATAAGCCATGCCCATGACCTAGGGCATGTAACTTTAAATCCATCAATTCTAGTAGTTCGGCAATTTTCAGGCATCAAGTGAAGTCATGCCCGAGTGAAACGCCCGTGTGCCAGGTGTCACGCCCGTGACATCACCCGTGACCAAGAAATAATCCTGCTATCGCGCCATGCTGAAGCCTTGAATCCAGCAAGCTGGAGTCATGCCTTTTGTTGGAACTCAGTTCGGGAAATTAGCCGAACTAGCTGTCGTGGTATGTCCAGCCAGTCTTCTAGCAAGTAGCCTCAGCGGGCTACTGGGATGGTTCAGTATGTTGGAAATCAGTTTGGGCGGTTAGCCGAACTAGCCGCAGTGGCCTGCCCTACTGGTCTTTTAGTGGGTGTCCTCAACGGACTGTTTGGATGTTATTTTTAGTAGAAGCCATAGTGTTCTGTCCAGTGTGCGCCTCAGTGGTTAGTTGATAAGCCGCATCGATCTTATGAAGTCATGAAGCTCCGGTCCAAGGCTTATCCTCTTAGCGGTCTGGTGGCAACCCGTGGTACGCGGTCAGATGTCTTGTCGTAGCTTCAGCGTAATGGTTAGCCGCACTGTAGATTGTTGGCTATCCACAGATGCGGCTTAGCGGCTTGTCTGGAGGCCTTTCTCTTATGTTCGGAGGTTGTAATGTTATGCCTTGTATAGTGAGCAGTTTGTGTATGTCAAACCGCTCATTCCGCTCGACTTGTATTTAGTCCCACATCGTGTGTTGTATTCTCTCATCTCCCTCGTTTTCTATAAATAAGGGGGCACACCTATGTATTACTTACTTTTTTGGAGCAATAAAATTTGCGGTTATTTACCTTTTGTTAACATTTATTCTCATATTTTCACTTGGTATCAGAGGAAAACCGGTCCTTTTGCTCCAAATTTGTTTCGCTCTTTTTGCGGTTTGTTTTTTGACACTACACGGGTTGTCCTTTTTCTATTCCTCCCTTCTTTCGATTTTGTTCGGCTTCTTCCCTCCCGTTCTTTCTAGTCACGCGATTTCCCCTTATTCGCGCGGTATCGTGCTCTCCTTCCTTTTGTGTGGCTTCTCTGCCCTTGGGTCGCAGCATTTCCCCTGCTGTTGGTGTGTGGTCACCGAGGCCGGGCGGTTTGTTCTTTCTGTTCACGCGGAATCTTCTCTGGTTGCCTATTGCGGTTTCTGCTTTATCCGCGCAGCTTTATTGCTTTCTTAATGGATACTCCGTCGACTTTTGAAACTTTCCCGGCTCCTTTCTCTCATTCTTCTCCCTCTTTTTCTTCTTTGGGTAATTTGGGTACTTTGTACGAGCTTACGGGCCCAAATTATCCTGATTAGAGTGTGTCTTTTGTCTTCCTTTTACGTTCTCAATGTAAGCGCTCACACTTGACTGATTACCCTCCTCATGTTGGCTCTGCTGCTTATAAAGATTGGGACGCTTCTGATGCTTTGGTCCGTACTTGGTTGGCCAACAGTTTGTCTGATGAGTGTCTTTTTGTCATTCGACATGATCAAATAGTCAAAGCCGCATGGACTCATCTAGCTGCTTTATATTCCAAAGGGGCTCAGACTTTGCATATCTACAGTCTGTATGCTGACCTCTTTGCTCATCCTGTTATGACCCCTGCTGCAGCTTATCAGGAGGTGCAGAGTCTTGCGGCTGAACTTCTTCAACATCGTCCCTTTTCCGCTGATCTTGCTGAGCAACAAAAACATTTTCAGGAGCTCCCACGGTTTGCTACTTACTTCGTCTTCCTGACTCCTATGACCTGATTCGCCAAAAGATTCTCGGAGAAGCGGATACACCGACTCATGATGCTACTGCTACTCGGATTTCCACTGTTACTACTCTACTTCAGGGTCCTTTTCTCCCTTCTCCCTCTCCTGATCGTATTGCTCATTCTGCCCGTCATGATCATTATGGTGGTCGAGGTGGCCGCACTGGCGGCCGTGGTTATTCAAAATAGCTTTGTTCTCATTGTTGCAAGACTGGCCACCTGATTGATCATTGTTGGGTCAAACACCCTCATCTTCGTCCTGCTTCTACTGATTCTGCCAAGAAGTCTACTACATCTCTATCCACTTCGAGTGTTGCTCAGTTAGCTACCACGGGTAGGTGGCTTATTAACTCTGGTGTTACCACTCATATAACCGGGAATTCTCATCTTTTTTCTTCTCTTACAACGAGTAACCACTTACCTCCTATTCTTATTGTTGATGGTTCACCGTCCCCGGTTCACGGATCTGGCATTGTGATTGTTACTTCTTCTCTTCAGCTTCGGGGCACTCTTTATGTTCCCAACTTTCCCTGCAATCTTCTTTCAATTACTGCTCTTTGTAAGCAGTTCGGATGTGAAGCGATTTTTACTGCTTCTACTTGTGCCTTTCAAGTTCCTCAGTCCATGGAGATGATAGTTACTGGGACTGAGAGTGGCGGCTTATTCTATCTTGATACTTCTTCTACTTTCTCTGCCTCCTCCTCTCTCCTTCAGTGGAATCTTTGACTTGGACATCCTCCTCCTCGGATCCTTTATCAGCTACTGCCTGATTTACCTCGGGGGGATTCTTCTCTTCATTGTGAAGCTTGTCAGTTTGGGAAACATCATCCTTCTACTTTTCCTTCCACCAAAGGACGGAGCTCTTCTTGTCCATTTGATATTGTCCATTCTGATATATGGGGTCCTGCTCCTACTCAAACTATTGGTAGGGTTAGCTTATATTTTGTGACATTTATTGATGATTTTTCCCGCTATACCTGGCTATATTGGTTGCGTGAACGTTCTGAACTTTATTCTATTTTCATTGCTTTTTATAGTAAAATTCATACACAGTTTGCTACTTTTATTAAAATCCTTCGGTCTGATAATGCTAAGGAGTACCTTAGTCATCAGTTTGAGTCGTTTTGTATTGATAATGGTATTGTTCATCAAACCACCTGCCCCTATACATTGCAACAAAATGGTGTTGTTGAACGGAAGAATCATCATCTGCTTGATGTGGCTCGGAGCCTTCTTACTCAGATGCATGTTCCCAAGTCTTATTGGGGGCATGCGGTTCTTCTCTCTTTCTTTCTTATTAATCGTGTTCCCTCCTTTGTTGTGGTGGGAAGACTCCCTTTTCCATCCTACATCCTGATGCGAACCCTTTTCCTTTGCCTCCTTGTGTCTTTGGATGCATTACCTTTGTTCATTATCCTTCTATTGTCACCTCGCTCGATTAAATATATCTTTCTGGGTTATTGTCAGAATCAGAAAGGATATAGGTGTTATGATCCTGTTCTTTGCCGTCAGTATGTTTCTGCCGATGTCACTTTCTTTGAGACTGTTCAATTCTTTTCTCCATCCTTCTCCATTCTTCCTTCTTCTAATGTTTCAGTTCCCTCTCCTCTTATTTCTACACCTTGTCCTGAGCCTACTATTTTTTTCCTTCTTCTTCTGACTCTCCTACTCTTCCTGCTTCCGATGTTGAGCCGCTGCCCATGGTTCCTAGTTTTCCTGCTTCTCCTTTAGATGGATCTACACAACTAGATAGGGTTGACCTTGATCTTCCAATTTCTCTCAGGAAAGATGTTCGATCATGTACTCAGCATCCTCTTGCTGGTGTGGTGTCTTACACCAGATTGTCTCCTCGGGCGCAGAGTTTTGCTTTTGCCCTCTCGGCCAATTTTCTTCCAACATCTTATCATGATGCTCTTATTATTCCACATTAGAAAGCTGCTATGGATGAGGAGATGAAAACTCTGACTGAATGGGGTACTTGGTCTCTTGTGCCTACTCCTCCTGGTGCTGATGTGGTTGGCTGTCATTGGGTCTTTATAATCAAGTACCTTCCTGATGGTACTGTTGATTGTTACAAAGCCTGTCTAGTAGCCAATGAATTTATGCAGACTTATGGTGTGGATTTCTTTGATACATTCTCTCCTATTGCCCGGATTACTACGATCCGCATTCTCTTTTCAGTGGCTGTGAATAGAGATTGGGAAATGTCTCAGTTAGATGTCAAGAATGTCTTTCTTTATGTAGATTTGAACGAGACAGTTTATATAGAGCAACCTCCCGGGTATATTGCTCAGGGGGAGTCTCAGGTGTGTAAGTTGAAGAAAGCCATCTATGGTCTTAAACAGAGTCCGGGAGTCTAGTTTGAAAAGTTTAATGAAGTTATTTCTGTGGTTGGATTTGTTCGGGGCGTTGTAGATCACTCTTTGTTTATTTGGAAAACCTCGTCTGGGCTGATTATTCTTGCGGTGTATGTGGATGATATACTTCTTACTGGGGATGATAGGAAAGGTGTTGATATGACGAAGAAGCATCTGCTCCGACATTTTGTTACGAAGGATATGGGGTCTCCTAAGTATTTTCTATGGATTGAGATATCTCGGAAACCTGGTTCTATCATTCTTTCACAGAGGAAGTATGCTCTAGATCTTTTAAAAGAGACAGGTCTTCTTGGAACTAAACTTGCCCGGTCTTCTATGGCTGTTGGAGATGATAAATGCTGGAATGAGTCTTCTCCTCTTCTTGAAGATGTCACAAGATAGAGACGTCTTGTTGGTAAACTCATCTATCTGATAGTTACTACACCGGACATCTTTTATGTAATTAGAAAAGTAAGTTAGTTTATGCAAGCTCTAAGGGAGTGTCATATGCAGTCAGCTCTGAAGATTCTTGAATACGTGAAAGGTGAACCAGGTAAAGGGCTCTTATTCCTGAAAAGGGGACATTTAAAAGTAGAGGCTTATTTTGACGCGAGCTATGCAGATGATAAGGGTGACAGGAAGTCAACATCAGGTTTCTACACTTTTGTTGGAGGAAACCTAGTCAGTTGGAAGAGCAAGAAGCAGGATGTGGTTGCCAGATCAAGTGCAGAAGCCGAATATAGAATTGAAGTGGCTTCGAACTCTCTTACTGGATCTGGGAGACTTTTATGATCACCCCCTACCGATGTTCTATGACAATAAAGATGTTATATACATTTCGAAGAATTCGGTCTTTCATGAGAGAACGAAGCATATCGAGGTTGATTGCCACTTTATTAGAGAAGAGATTCTGAAGAATCAGATATACACTCCTTTCGTTACTTATGATAAAGAGCTGGCAGATTACTTCACAAAACCGGTTACTTCGTTCACAGAGGTTTGTGGCAAGCTAGGCATGGTTGACATATATGCTCCAGCTTGAGGGGGAGTGTTGGAACTCAGTTCGGGCAGTTAGCCGAACTAGCCACCACGGTCTGTCCAGCCAGTCTTCTATCTGGTAGCCTCAGCGGGCTACTGGGATGGTTCATTATGTTGGAAATCAGTTCAGAAGGTTAGTCGAACTAGCCGCAGCGGCCTGTCCTGCCGATCTTCTAGTGGGTGTCCTCAGCGGACAGTTTGGATGATGTTTTTAGTAGAATCTATAGTGTTCTGTCCAGTGTGTGCCTCAGCAGTTAGGTGACAAGCCGCGTCGGTATTATGAAGTCGTGAAGCTATGGTCCAAGGCTTATCCTCTTAGCGGTCTGGTGGTAACCCGCGGTATGCGTTCAGATGTCTTAACATAGCTTCATCGTAATGGTTAGTCGCACTGCGGATTGTTGGTTATCCGCAGATACGGCTTAGCGACTTGTCTGGCGACCTTTCTCTTATGTCCGGAGGTTGTAATGTTATGGCTTGTATAGTGAGCAATTTGTGTATGTCAAACCGCTCAGTCCGCTCGACTTGTATTTAGTCCCACATTGTGTGTTGTATTCTCTCATCTCTCCTGTTTTCTATAAATAAGGGGGCACACCTATGTATTACTTACTTTTTTGGAGCAATAAAATTTGACGTTATTTATCTCTTATTCGCATTTCTTCTCATATTTTCTCTCCGTGCAACACGCCCGTATGCTAGGTGTCACGAACGTGATGTCAGCCGCGACCAAGTAGAATACCAGGTGTCATGCCTCGAAGAAGCCAAGCTGCCACGCTATGCAGACACGCCCAGATTATACGCTCGTGACCTTCAAGTCACGCTCGTGTACTTGCTCAATTCAATCTAGAAGTCGTCGAAATTCTATCCAAATTTGCCACGTAGGAGACACGCCCAGGTGGCACACCCTAGGGGACGTGTACCTCAAATTTTTCGGCTATAAAAGGAAGTTCAGGGTTGATGTTTAGAGGAGAATTGGTAGAGTTCAACATAGCTATAGATAGTATTTAAGAGTAGCTTTTAAGTTTTATTTTCCTAACCCTTGTTTTGGTTTCCTAATGTGTAACACTTTTTAAGTAATCAATTTCAGATTTAAGTAATTTTTCATCTCTTCTTGCTTTTTAACTTAACTTTTATTTCTATTGAGAAAGGGTGTGTGCGTAAGTATTTTTCTTTTTTTTTACTACCACCCCCATCCCGGATGAGAGGCTAAGAATTTTTTAGCGCTTGTTTAAGATGGTTGGGACATATATCATTTCTGCACTTTTATAAGTCTTTTAAATTTTATTACTACCACCTTTATCCTGATTGAGAGGCTAAGTATTGGGTATTGTATCCACAATCACCGGGATTTGAGGAAGCCTCCTATCAAGCTAAGATGAATTTACTATGTATTTGATGAATTTCTTTAAGTTGTGCTTGCAGTTATTCCACGCTAAGTACACACCAATGTCAGGGTGCAGTGGGTCAATATACACGGGTCTGTGCAACGTAATCCCTCGTTGAGCAGATCAGTGTATTGGCCTATGTGTACTCTCTCTATTGGGGTGTACTTAAGTTCAAGTATAGGGCTATGATAAAGCAAGAGCAGACAAGGAGCAAGGATGGGCCAAAGACCAGCTCACGGGACGAAAGACGAAAATCGTCTAAGTGTAATTCGTCGAGAATCACTAGGTGATTCTCGCCGACTCATCGAGAATCACTAGTGATGATTCTCTACGAGTCGTCGAGAATCACTAGTTGATTCTCGCCGGGTTAGGCCGGCTGTCTTGATACAGACAGGAAAATTATCCAAGGCAGAATCGTCGAGAATCATTATGATTCTCGCCGATTCGTCGAGAATGACCTTGCATTCTCGACGATTCGGTGAGAATCAAAAGTGATTCCCACCGATTCTCCCCGGCCTCTACAACCTGTGTTGCCAGAATTTCCCAAGTAGAATTCGGCGAGAATCGTAGGTGATTCTCGCCGATCCGTCGAGAATCACCTACGATTCTCGCCGATTTTGACTTGGCAATTTTTCCAAATTCCTGGACCGGTCCCTGATACTTCCTGCGGCATTTTGAACCGGTCCTAGGTCTTTGCTTGGGTGGGGCCCACAACGGTTATCTCTTGATGTACGGTATAAATACACTTGTATGAATGAACAGTAAAAGAGAGAACATAGGCGATACAAAAACAGCGGCTGACAAACCCTAAAATCGCGGATTGTCACTGCCTCCGCCGCCGCCGTCGATCATCGAAGCCGATCTTGATCTCCTCTAGATCCTCGGTGATAGAAGCTTAGGCTAGCATAGCATCTCACGCGTCTAACCAGAGATCCCTTGTCTCTTGATTCGTTGATCGGGAAAATCCTTCCCCTTCCGAATCGATCGAGACGACCGATCCTAGTGTGACCGTTGGAAGACCTTACTTCCTTTGCTACGAAGGTTGAATCAAGATAGCACTGCAGCAGCTCTCCGTCGCCGCCGCTTATTCCGAGAACCTTGCCGCCGCTCCAAGCCGCCGCCGGTTTCGGGAAGATTCGATCCAAGTGAGATCTAGGGTTGTGGACTCTTCGTTGACTTCAAGAACACGTCGTCGAACGAAGAGGGACACCTTAGTCTCCAAACGTCGTTTGTATTTCTTACAAGCTAGTTTTAATTTCCTTGTAAAGGACCGATTGGTCTCTAGTTGTAAGGGTTGGGTGCAACCCGTGTTGTGGGAGTGGTGACTCCTACGTGTGGAAGGGTTCCTTCCGTTAGTGCAAGGATTGGATTTCAATCCTGTTGGTGAAGTGACCGAGTCGTCCCTGGTTGGGAGATAGGTCGAAGGGGGAAAGTGGACGTACCCAAATCGGGGAACCACTATAAATTGCCTGTGTCCTCTCTGTGCTTTGTTGTTTTATTTTCTTGTGCAGGTATAATTTCAATTCCGCTAACACGCTGCAAAGACACCTATTCCCCCCCCATAGGTGAAGGTAGTTGGCACTAGGTGGACTTTCAAGTGGTATCAGAGGGAGGTTCCTCAACAAAAAGGTTCACACCTTGAGTAGAATCCTGCCACCAGTGTCAAAAGCATGGAGCTGGATTATGGGATCTCTCCGCTAAGACTTCCCGTGTGCACAAAGGACTATTATCCCATCTGGAAGATGCGGGTATCCTTTTATTTGGAGGCCATCGACCCTCGCGCATCAATCATCTTGGATGAGGGTCCATTCATTCCCATGAAGGCCTCCTGCTCTGGAAAGGATATGCAGATCCCCAAGGAGACTACTGAAATGTCTGAGATTGAATTCTCTCTATTCAACTTGGATAAAATGATTCATAAAATCATCCTGGATGTCTGGACTGGACCTTCCCGGTCAAAACTTGAAAAGTGTAGGACGGCCAAGTCCTTGTGGCAAACTGTATCAGACCTCATGGAGGGATCAGACAGAACAGGGACAAGTAGCCAGCAAGAGGATGAGGCATATATAGGGGTCAGCATTTCTGAAGAAGAAAGTGATGACCAATTTCACAGTATCAGGGCACCTGTGTCTTTATCAGAGACTGAGGAGGAAGTTGAGGAAGACTGCTCAGTTGAAGATGACTCAGCTGCCCCTGTCAGTTCTACCATTATCCCTGATCAGCTAAGTCAGGACCAGGTAACTTCGTCACCTTGCCCCTCTCTTCCTCAAGTTCCAGAAGACAGGAATAGTTTGGATGACCGCCCTTCAGAAAATCCTGATTCCTTGAAGAGAGCCCTTCAGCAAAGCAACCTACTTGTTGAGGAGCAAGCTAAGGAGATTGCTCGGCTGAAGATCTTGTTGGTTCTCCAATTGGCATCCAACAAGGTTAAGGACTCCAAAATCTCAAATCTAGAGAGTAGTCTAGAGAATGAGAAGAGGATAGTATCCAACTTTTCCAAAGTTGATGCTATCAAGAGAAAGGAAGAAAATGGATGGATCTCCCGAATTATCAATTCATGGAGAAATGGGGAAACGGTATTCAGACCCCCCACACCAGGAAGGAAGGGTACTCATCATGCCTACAGGTATGATCACAGGAACAACCGT
Organism: Platanthera zijinensis; assembly: GCA_039513925.1. Classification (NCBI taxonomy): domain Eukaryota; kingdom Viridiplantae; phylum Streptophyta; class Magnoliopsida; order Asparagales; family Orchidaceae; genus Platanthera; species Platanthera zijinensis. The sequence goes on from CM077086.1 coordinate 63,296,746, forward strand.
GGTCACTGCAAGGGTGATCTGCCCTCATGTGGAGGCACCCAAAATGCAAGGGCTGTCATGGCCACCCAGAAGAGAATACCTCCGGCTTCCACAAGGCCCTTTGTATTCTCGGCCACAGCCCCTACTTGTCATGAATATGCCAGCATCAGCTCACAATGCGCCTCTCACCTCCCTAGGACTCTGGAAAGGGGGGATAGAAATCATGTTGTTAGGACTCATGAGGTCCTTGGAAGGGGGCTGACTGAGAAGAAGGCACCACCTCCCAGGCCTCATGACGCCTGCCATATGCATTCTTTCCACCCTTCCAATAGTCACGGTGGAAGAGTCAATTCTGTGAGCATATCTGGCTCTATTCCGTTTAGACCTAGAACTATGACTACCTCTGTCATCCGTTTAGGTCACAAACGGCGATACAACATTCATGAGTGTTGGTGTTGTGGCAAAGTGGGTCATTTTGCCATAGATTGTTGGCACAACTATTCTGTATCAATGGCAAGGGGACTTCCACATCCTCGAGGCAATGTTAGTCTTCCCACCAGGATTCCTGAGGGAAGGCAGTCCAATTATTATGCTGACAGGAACCTAGGACCCAATACATATTGGGCTCCTAAGGTAAGGTAATATTCTTTGGTGCAGGGTAGTCTAGACTTCCGTGTCATGATGGGAGCTAGACAGAAGATGTTCCAAGATTGGTTTGGAACAAGTATCTGGAACGAAAGAAGTACTATCAACAATGGGATACTCCAATTGAACACCTGGTATGCTCTAATCAGAAGGGTTGAATGATGAATCTTACAATTCCAGGTATCATTGATCAGCCTAAATATTTGAGTCATATTATGTCGACATTTACATATATATATATATACATATACACATCCATGTGTGTTATTCTAAGGACAGATCCAAACTGTAAAAATAACCCTTAGATACATTATTAAAGGTGTGTCAGTAAATTCTCTGATAGATTCGAGAAGGCACATCAATAGGCATACATTACAAGCTGAAAATTAAAGCTGACACGTCATTAGGAGTCACTGAGAATGACAACTAACATCAAGAATATTGCGTTTATCAATCTCGACATAATCTATGAAATATGCTAGCCAATGTTAGTGAGTTAGGAATCACAGAGTTGATGTGCCTCCTAAGCTGTGTGGTATGTTAAACCACACTTGGATTAAGAAATGATCTTTTCGAATTCTTTCCAACCCGTGACAAATACATGAAATTGATTTCTGCAATCCTCATCGAACCAAAGCTCTTATATAAACCCGGTTATAACATACAATATAAATCCCGCCGACCCTGGTATCCCGCCGACCCTGATATAAATCCCGCTGACTTTTCATCTTCCAATTTACGCGTTCCTTCCGCCATTCCCGTCGACTTTTCGCATTCCCGTTTCTCGCCGAGACACTGTCCAAGCTACGAAGGAATCCCTTCGATCCTCTCAGCGGACTCCTCCGTCGACCTCGTAGTGACCTAACGACCCTCCCAAAGACTCCCTCTCGCCGCCGGGGACACGCCCATGCTCAGCTTCGGATCGGCTCGCCGCAACTCTGATAAAGCATCGTAGTGCCGGAACACTCACTGCATCTCCTCACAAGGTAATCCCCTTCTTATCCCTAACCGTGACTTAAGCTTAGTATAGATTGTATCCTCAACCTCATAGTTTCGGAGATCCTTAGACTTGGAAATTGATATTCCCCTTCTTCCTAGTTTGCTATGGCTCCACGGACTACTGCAGGCCTGGTCACTGGATGCGAGCTAGTGAGAACCAGTTTCTCCCAGGCCTCAGACGAGTTCCGCAACATAATCATCATGCTCGAGGAATCAGGACTGACATTCGTGCTGGAGCACCCATGCAAGATCTTGGATAAGGAGGTACTGGAGTTCTTTGCCACTGCCAAGCTCCGTCATGAAGACACCTCCATCAAAAGCAAGGTTGCTGGGAAGAAGATCAAACTATCCGCCAGGAAACTGATCCAATACATGCGGCTATCCAGTTGTGGGGAAGAAGACTACCTGGAGGAAGAGGATAGAGCAAGGACACTTTCCTTCTGTGGACTGGCCCGGGGGATCCGGTCAATCAAAAGGAAAGATATGAACGAGGAGGGAAAGCTGCTGTCCGACATCGTTGGGAAGGTTCTAATCTGCAAACCTGGATCCCACGACCATATCTCAGGAGAAATGTTCAAGATTCTGGTGGCGATCGTCTGCCGGAAGCGGTTCAATTGGGGAGCCATGCTCTTTGAGAAAATTAAAGACACACTCCGAACCCCCAGCTTTGGCCGAATCATCAGTCTCTATCTGAATCAGCTGGACGGCGATACATTCGACATGAGCAAAGGAGTGCCTCTGCACTATCTGAAAAGGATGGACGCAAGCATATTCGACCGGTGGGAGCGTCGAATAGGGCAAGTCGCCAGGGAAATAGACCACGAGGATGTATCTCCTGCCGTGGACACCAGTGCTCCTGCACAGTCTATGGCTGCCCCCAGTGAAGTTCCTGATGCACTGATTACAGGAACTGAGGGGGAGCTTGTACGTTCTTCTGCAAACACCATATCAGATATTTCTCAGATAGCAAAAGATGCTGTGGAATCTGTGCAAGCAGACAGTGAGGAGGAAGTGGCAGATGTGGAAGAGGAAGAAGATGGTGAGGAAGATATAAATTACCTGGGCGATGAGGTGACTGATGAAGAGGAGGTGGATGCAGTAGAAGAAGACATGCATAATTCTGCAGATCAGGCTGAGCACATGGAGACTGAGGTGGAGGAAGAAGTAATTGAGCGGGAGAAAGTGGTGGACCCTCAGGAGGATGCTGCTGGTTCATCAGAGGAACAAGCTCCTGAGAGGTCGGATGCAGGAATACAGGGGGAGCCCTCTCAGCAACCCGCTGTCCCCCTGTAGACTCTATTCTAGTGTCCAGCTCTCCCAGTACTTCTGCTGGGGAGCCCGACCAGGATCTGCCTGCAGCTCCTTTCCTCCAAGCAAACCTGGCAAATCTCACTGTTAATGTTGTCCAAGGGATACTGGATGAGCTCAAGAGTACGTTTAAGAAATACCACAAAACGGTACTAAAGATGTACAACCCCGTACCCGGGCAAGTGGGACCCTCCCCAAGTGACGGACTTGGGGCGCGCTATGAGTGACAACATAACACAACCCCGTTCGAAGACGTGCGGGTGCTCGTGTAGGCGTGCGGGGGTTTTAGAGACATGAGCTTCTTAATATACGTATATATATATATAATATAATATATATATAATAGGTATATATTATATATTATATATATTATATATGGCATAAGAGATAGGAAAAGAGAGGAGAAAAAGGACAAAAAGAAGAAGTGGGGGAGCTAGCGGGCGTAGGGAAGGGGGAAATAAAAAAAGACAAGAAGAAGAAAAAAGAGGAGGAGCAGGATCCATCGGGCAGGGAGGAAGGAAAAAGAAAAAAGGAGCCATAATGGCTTCTCCCCCCCCCCCCGATCGGCCGCCTGGAGCCCAGCCGCCGTCGCCTCCCTCTCGCCTCTCCCGCCGCCGCCTCAGCAAGGAGAGGCCGAGCTCCTCTCCCCCTCTCTCATCACCGGACATTAAGGGCAGCCCGAGCGCCGCTCCCCTTCATCGCAGCCGCTGGGAGACAGGGCTGGCCGAGCCCCTCTCCCTCCTCCCGTCGCAGCCTAAGCAAGGAAGGGCCGAGCCCAGCCCTTTCTCTTCCGTCGTCAGCAAAGCACGGAGCGAAGCTCGGCCTCCTCCTTCTCTCTCTCCGGCCGCCCGAAGCCGCTGCCCGAGCCCCTTTCCTCCTCCAGTCCCGGCCGCCATCGCCCGGAGTTGAGCCCGAGCCCTCCATCCCTCTTGTCCAGGCCGGCCGCAAGGGGGAAGCCAGCCCTAGGAGCCGCCTCCTCCACCCTCTTCCCATACATGCCGCAGGGAACAGGCCGAGCCTCCCTCCCCCTCCAGTTTTTCCCATCCAGGCCACCTCCAGCGGGGCCGAGCTCCTCTCGGCCCCCTCTTCCAGGCCGCCTCCAGCGGGGCCGAGCTCCTCTCGGCCCCCTCTTCCCCTCGTCGCCTCGAGCAAAAGCTCGGCCTAAAAGGGAGATCGATAACCGGCACCGCCGCCAAGCACGCGCCAAGGGTAACGATGTCTCTACTCGGGCAGGTGAAGCCCTCGATTTACATTTGCATGGAAGCCCCTCTCCACCAACGGGTGGGGGGAAGGGATCTCACCGACGGGTTGACGTTTACGTCCCCGCTATTAGTTGCATTTAGTATCCGGAAGTGTGAGTACGGATTTAGGCATGCTGTGTGAAGCCCATTCGGACGTACGAGCCGAATTGGTGATGTGCTGTGTGAAGCCCATCCGGACGTGTGAGCCGGATTGGTGATGTTCTGGGGTTCCCGGAGAGGACTCCGTGGAAGTTGGATATTATATACTTACAGGGAATACGCACCATAGCCCCAATAAAGGGGGTGTGCGCATTGTGTTTGGCCCGCTCGTGTTAGCCGATCGATGCCAAGTTGGCCGCCGCCCGTCGAGACGTTGGCGTACAGGTGTTGCAGTACCAAACAAGGAATAGCGGGCTTAAGCCCAAGCTCGTGCCGGCCCTCGAAGGCCTTCTTTTGTTTATATTGCTGGCCTGCGTGCCGATGTATGGAACTAATATTCCTGTAATAATTTATAATCTGTGATGCTCTGTGTGCGTATGTTTTACTCCTTTTGTCTTGGGCGAGTGGTGTGCTCTTGAACCGCTCGTCCCGTGGGAGCCCCGAGGTTTACGCCGGGAAGCCCCTGTTGGCCTGTTGATAGCCTTTTAGGGCAGCGGAGTTGCGCTGTTTGCAGCCCAATTGGGCAGCGTGTCGCAGAGTTACTTGGCGATGTTATGTCAGTAGTCGGGCGGGCGAGGAGCATTTTATATTGACCCGAGGTGGCATCTCTAGTTAAGAGGGAGTGGATTTGGAGATCCTCCCTAAAGATTTTGGTCGGCCAAGAGAGCCTTCCGAAGGTGCCAAGTTAGCTCAGCCTTTGGCTTGAGAGGGGAAGAGTTTGTTAGTCTTCCGGGTATGCGGTGGGACCTCCACGCTGAGACCTTGGGTCTGTCTCTTACGTTCCTAGTCTATTGCCTAGATTGTTCGCTTGAGCGTAGTAGGTGCGCGGTCACCCCTCTTTTGGGATCCCGAACTCCACAGAAACCGGTTCCCGGTTTCAACATTTATGGTGCGGCGAGCGTGGAGTGTGACCAGCACAGAAGAACTCATGCGAACGTCATGGCTATAGAAGAGGAACCAAGTGACGACCAGGGTCACGCGATGAAAGAAGTTTCCCCTCAGTTTCCTGTTTTCCAAATTTAGGTTGAGATGTAGTTGGGAAGGTCATTCTTGTGTGGAATGCTTTATTGATATTAGGTTCATCATGAAAGAGCGGGTCTTCATGAATGCGGAGTGGGACCTTGAGCTCTAGCCCCATTATTGTTTTTAGATCGTAAGCTTCAAGTAGAGCGGAGACGATATGCTTATGTGTTTAAGGCTTTCAATTATTGAGTTGTTCCAACTTCTTTCAAGAGGATAGAACCAGCTTGTCTGTGCCGGAAATAAAGTTTGAGTTTAATAACCTTCTTTGAGCATTTGAATTTATTTTCAAGTCTTTGTCAAGCTTTTCGAGCGGTTTTGGATCTCACAAGGCGAGGATCATTTGACAATGTGAGCTTTGTTTTTTCTTATCGTATAAATTTCTTTAGTTTCCCTTCGTGAAGGACCTAAAGCCATCTTATGACCTGAAATTGAACTTGTTTTATGAAGTTCATATAAATCTAGTTGGCAAAAATACGATTTTTAATTGTAAGTTTCATTTTTTACCCCAACCTATAGCTACTGACTTTCCTATGGAATATAAATGAATAAATGCTGAATTGTTTTGGAAATTTAGCTTCTCTTCCCCTCTGAAATCCAATAAACCATCAACTTAGAGAAGCTGAGGTATGCTGCAAGTTAGAGAATCTAGCAACCTAATGCATTTTCATCCGCCTTTAATTTAGTATCGGAAGAGAAGTAATTCATTGTTTTGACAAGCCAGTCCTATTTGTAGTTGATGCATAAACCTCGAGTGTTGTTTAGTTGACTACTTGTTGTGCTTCTCTACTATCGTTTGGATGTGTGTATCAAGTGAATGCAATTTATTTATAACTTATATGGTATCAGTTCGTCGAACAGATTTTATTAGCTACATAGTTCTCCTTTGATTTCTTGTTCTTAGGGAATTCACAAATCTTTTGTACGCAAGATATTTTATTGAGGTTTCTTTTTTTTAGAGATTAGTGCAAGTGTTGTGAGAATGTTTGTGGAGTAGCGGGTATCACGAAATCCCTAATCTTTCCATGGGTTGTGATCCCGCAGGGTCCTTATTGTTCTTGCTAATGATGTAGGGCGTATTTCAATATCAGGGAGATATGTAGATTGCCTTGTTAATACCACATTCGGTTACTCTTTTGCGATTTATTTCATAACTTTGTTACTTGGTCATTTGGTTGTAGATAGATTTTGGCACGTTTATTCATTAGTCATCCTAATATTTTATATTGGGTACTGATACTTGATTAGACCTTGATCTAATGAATCAAATTTACCTTCAGCGTGGATTCTTTCTTAGCCAATAAGAATATTTTCATAAAGCTGTGCAAAATGAGGCGAGAAAGGAGGAGCCGATGATTGATATTCTTGAGATAAATAAGCTAAGGCAGCAGTTACTTTTCCTGGCATATTTGCGGGATCGGCGTTTAATGTTTGTTTCTGGTTCAGATATTAGTAATCATGAAGTGTTTAGAGTTTTCATGCCAGGAAATATAACAAGGCTTTATGACCTTAAGGGTTCTTCAAGGTCGCGCTACAATCTAGATTGCAACGGGAACAACGAAGTTCTTCTAGATCAGAACTTAATTGAGGCTATGCTTCTCCTATTTTTGTTGGAAATAAAGCAAAGCGGTTATTGGAAAGAGCTGTCTGGAATTATACACCCTTTCTTGCCTCCATGGATGTAATGGATTATTCTCTACTTGCAGGGGTCGATGAAGAAAATCGTGAGCTCATCTTGGGAATCATTGATTTCATGCGACAGCATACATGGGATAAACATTTAGAAACATGGGTGAAAGGTTCGGGCATTCTCGGGGGGCCAAAAATGTTTCCCCCATGGCTTTTTTGCCGGAGCAATACAAGGAACGCTTCAGAAAAGCCATGTTGGCATATTTTCTTGTGGTACTTGATCAGTGGTCTTATCTCTGCTCCTTAACTTTGAGCATTTTCTTGTTTATTATCAGCCCGAGGAGCCGAAATTCTTGATCGGCCCTATTCTTATGGTTCCTGCCTATGTCGTTGAATCTGTAATTGTTTCTTTATCCCCATGTTAAGGTCCCCGTCGCTAAAAATGCTGACATTTTTATTTTTCAAATCATGCATTAGAGATGTTCAGAGTTTTTAAGGTTATTCCACACTGCATTATACACACTCGGCGGTTGGAGGTTGTTTGGAGAGGAGACCCCGAGCAGACCCGCTGCGCAGGCTCCCATCAAGCTGGCAGGGCTGTAGGCTCACTCGGTGGTTGGAGGGTGTTTGGAGAGGAGACCCCGAGAAGACCCGCTGTCCAGGCTACCATCGAGCTGGCAGGTCTGTAGGCTCACTCGGCGGTTGGAGGTTGTTTGGAGAGGAGACCCCGAGAAGACCCGCTGTCCAGGCTACCATCGAGCTGGTAGGTCTGTAGGCTCACTCGGCGGTTGGAGGTTGTTTGGAGAGGAGACCCCGAGCAGACCCGCTGCACAGGCTCCCATCAAGCTGGCAGGGCTGTAGGCTCACTCGGTGGTTGGAGGGTGTTTGGAGAGGAGACCCCGAGAAGACCCGCTGTCCAGGCTACCATCGAGCTGGCAGGTCTGTAAGCTCACTCGGCGGTTGGAGGTTGTTTGGAGAGGAGACCCCGAGAAGACCCGCTGTCCAGGCTACCATCGAGCTGGCAGGTCTGTAGGCTCACTCGACGGTTGGAGGTTGTTTGGAGAGGAGACCCCGAGAAGACCCGCTGTCCAGGCTACCATCGAGCTGGCAGGTCTGTAGGCTCACTCGGCGGTTGGAGGTTGTTTGGAGAGGAGACCCCGAGCAGACCCGCTGTCCAGGTTACCATCGAGCTGGCAGGTCTGTAGGCTCACTCGGCGGTTGGAGGTTGTTTGGAGAGGAGACCCCGAGAAGACCCGCTGTCCAGGCTTCCATCGAGCTGGCAGGTCTGTAGGCTCACTCGGCGGTTGGAGGTTGTTTGGAGAGGAGACCCCGAGCAGACCCGCTGCGCAGGCTCCCATCAAGCTGGCAGGGCTGTAGGCTCACTCGGTGGTTGGAGGGTGTTTGGAGAGGAGACCCCGAGAAGACCCGCTGTCCAGGCTACCATCGAGCTGGCAGATCTGTAGGCTCACTCGGCGGTTAGAGGTTGTTTGGAGAGGAGACCCCGAGAAGACCCGCTGTCCAGGCTACCATCGAGCTGGCAGGTCTGTAGGCTCACTCGGCGGTTGGAGGTTGTTTGGAGAGGAGACCCCGAGCAGACCCGCTGCGCAGGCTCCCATCAAGCTGGCAGGGCTGTAGGCTCACTCGGTGGTTGGAGGGTGTTTGGAGAGGAGACCCCGAGAAGACCCGCTGTCCAGGCTACCATCGAGCTAGCAGGTCTGTAGGCTCACTCGGCGGTTGGAGGTTGTTTGGAGAGGAGACCCCGAGAAGACCCGCTGTCCAGGCTACCATCGAGCTGGCAGGTCTGTAGGCTCACTCGACGGTTGGAGGTTGTTTGGAGAGGAGACCCCGAGAAGACCCGCTGTTCAGGCTACCATCGAGCTGGCAGGTCTGTAGGCTCACTCGGCGGTTGGAGGTTGTTTGGAGAGGAGACCCCGAGCAGACCCGCTGTCCAGGCTACCATCGAGCTGGCAGGTCTGTAGGCTCACTCGGCGGTTGGAGGTTGTTTGGAGAGGAGACCCCGAGAAGACCCGCTGTCCAGGCTACCATCGAGCTGGCAGGTCTGTAGGCTCACTCGGCGGTTGGAGGTTGTTTGGAGAGGAGACCCCGAGAAGACCCGCTGTCCAAGCTACCATCGAGCTGGCAGGTCTGTAGGCTCACTTGGCGGTTGGAGGTTGTTTGGAGAGGAGACCCCGAGAAGACCCGCTGTCCAGGCTACCATCGAGCTGGCAGGTCTGTAGGCTCACTCGGTGGTTGGAGGTTGTTTGGAGAGGAGACCCCGAGAAGACCCGCTGTCCAGGCTACCATCGAGCTGGCAGGTCTGTAGGCTCACTCGGAGGTTGGAGGTTGTTTGGAGAGGAGACCCCGAGCAGACCCGCTGCGCAGGCTCCCATCAAGCTGGCAGGGCTGTAGGCTCACTCGGCGGTTGGAGGGTGTTTGGAGAGGAGACCCCGAGAAGACCTGCTGTCCAGGCTACCATCGAGCTGGCAGGGCTGTAGGCTCACTCGGCGGTTGGAGGTTGTTTGGAGAGGAGACCCCGAGAAGACCCGCTGTCCAGGCTACCATCGAGCTGGCAGGTCTGTAGGCTCACTCGGCGGTTGGAGGTTGTTTGGAGAGGAGACCCCGAGAAGACCCGCTGTCCAGGCTCCCATCGAGCTGGCAGGTCTGTAGGCTCACTCGACGGTTGGAGGTTGTTTGGAGAGGAGACCCCGAGAAGACCCGCTGTCCAGGCTACCATCGAGCTGGCAGGTCTGTAGGCTCACTCGGCGGTTGGAGGTTGTTTGGAGAGGAGACCCCGAGCAGACCCGCTGTCTAGGCTACCATCGAGTTGGCAGGTCTGTAGGCTCACTCGGCGGTTGGAGGTTGTTTGGAGAGGAGACCCCGAGAAGACCCGCTGTCCAGGCTACCATCGAGCTGGCAGGTCTGTAGGCTCACTCGGCGGTTGGAGGTTGTTTGGAGAGGAGACCCCGAGAAGACCCGCTGTCCAGGCTACCATCGAGCTGGCAGGTCTGTAGGCTCACTCGGCGGTTGGAGGTTGTTTGGAGAGGAGACCCCGAGCAGACCCACTGCGCAGGCTCCCATCAAGCTGGCAGGGCTGTAGGCTCACTCGGTGGTTGGAGGGTGTTTGGAGAGGAGTCCCCAGGTAGACCCGCTGCGCAGGCTCCCATCAAGCTGGCAGGTCCATAGGCTCGCCTGTGGGGGAGAGGTCTGGTTCTTGGTCCTTGGTTCTGCACTACCCCGAGCGCGGCTCGGCCCCAGGTAGACCCGCCGCTCAGGCTCTCATTAGCTGAGCAGGGTGGTAGGCACACCTGAGGTGAAAGGGGTTAGCTTTGTGTGTACAACAGAGTACAAAAAGGTATAGCTTAGATATTTTACAATGTTATGATGAATTGTATACCTATTGTGAGTATTAGTATAAGGCCAGTTCGGTGGCAGGGAGCGTTACAAGCATCAAGGGGTTCAAAATGATCAAAAGGTGCGCAAAGAGATTAGTGTCCTAGGTGCAATTTTCAGATTTCTCTCAAAAATTTTCTTTGGGTCGGCTCCCACTTGCCGGATACTCAGGGTTGAACATTTCTTTCCGAGCTTGTACCAACCTCGAAAAGAGCGGGGATTGTGTACAACCCCGTACCCGGGCAAGTGGGACCCTCCCCAAGTGACTGACTTGGGGCCCGCAATGAGTGACAACATAACACAACCCCGTTCGAAGACGTGCGGGTGCTCGTGTAGGCGTGCGGGGGTTTTAGAGACATGAGCTTCTTAATATACGTATATATATATAATATAATATATATATATATATAATAGGTATATATTATATATTATATATATTATATGTGGCATAAGAGATAGGAAAAGAGAGGAGAAAAAGGACAAAAAGAAGAAGTGGGGGAGCTGGCGGGCGTAGGGAAGGGGGAAATAAAAAAAGACAAGAAGAAGAAAAAAGAGGAGGAGCAGGATCCATCGGGCAGGGAGGAAGGAAAAAGAATAAAGGAGCCCTAATGGCTTCTCCCCCCCAATCGGCCGCCTGGAACCCAGCCGCCGTTGCCTCCCTCTCGCCTCTCCCGCCGCCGCCTCAGCAAGGAGAGGCCGAGCTCCTCTCCCCCTCTCTCATCACCGGACACTAGGGGCAGCCCGAGCGCAGCTCCCCTTCATCGCAGCCGCTGGGAGACAGGGCTGGCCGAGCCCCTCTCCCTCCTCCCGTCGCAGCCTAAGCAAGGAAGGGCCGAGCCCAGCCCTTTCTCTTCTGTCGTCAGCAAAGCACGGAGCGAAGCTCGGCCTCCTCCTTCTCTCTCTCCGGCCGCCCGAAGCCGCTGCCCGAGCCCCTTTCCTCCTCCAGTCCCGGCCGCCATCGCCCGGAGTTGAGCCCGAGCCCTCCATCCCTCTTGTCCAGGCCGGCCGCAAGGGGGAAGCCAGCCCTAGGAGCCGCCTCCTCCACCCTCTTCCCATACATGCCGCAGGGAACAGGCCGAGCCTCCCTCCCCCTCCAGTTTTTCCCATCCAGGCCACCTCCAGTGGGGCCGAGCTCCTCTCGGCCCCCTCTTCTAGGCCGCCTCCAGCGGGGCCGAGCTCCTCTCGGCCCCCTCTTCCCCTCGTCGCCTCGAGCAAAAGCTCGGCCTAAAAGGGAGATCGACCACCGGCACCGCCGCCAAGCACGCGCCAAGGGTAACGATGTCTCTACTCGGGCAGGTGAAGCCCTCGATTTACATTTGCATGGAAGCCCCTCTCCACCAACGGGTGGGGGGAAGGGAGCTCACCGACGGGTTGATGTTTACGTCCCCGCTATTAGTTGCATTTAGTATCCGAAAGTGTGAGTACGGATTTAGGCATGCTGTGTGAAGCCCATTCGGACGTACGAGCCGAATTGGTGATGTGCTGTGTGAAGCCCATCCGGACGTATGAGCCGGATTGGTGATGTTCTGGGGTTCCCGGAGAGGACTCCGTGGAAGTTGGATATTATATACTTACAGGGAATACACACCATAGCCCCAATAAAGGGGGTGTGCGCATTGTGTTTGGCCCGCTCGTGTTAGCCGATCGATGCCAAGTTGGCCGCCGCCCGTCGAGACGTTGGCGTACAGGTGTTGCAGTACCAAACAAGGAATAGCGGGCTTAAGCCCAAGCTCGTGCCGGCCCTCGAAGGCCTTCTTTTGTTTATATTGCCGGCCTGCGTGCCGATGTATGGAACTAATATTCCTGTAATAATTTATAATCTGTGATGCTCTGTGTGCGTATGTTTTACTCCTTTTGTCTTGGGCGAGTGGTGTGCTCTTGAACCGCTCGTCCCGTGGGAGCCCCGAGGTTTACGCCGGGAAGCCCCTGTTGGCCTGTTGATAGCCTTTTAGGGCAGCGGAGTTGCGCTGTTTGCAGCCCAATTGGGCAGCGTGTCGCAGAGTTACTTGGCGATGTTATGTCAGTAGTCGGGCGGGCGAGGAGCATTTTATATTGACCCGAGGTGGCATCTCTAGTTAAGAGGGAGTGGATTTGGAGATCCTCCCTAAAGATTTTGGTCGGCCAAGAGAGCCTTCCGAAGGTGCCAAGTTAGCTCAGCCTTTGGCTTGGGAGGGGAAGAGTTTGTTAGTCTTCCGGGTATACGGTGGGACCTCCACGCTGAGACCTTGGGTCTGTCTCTTACATTCCTAGTCTATTGCCTAGATTGTTCGCTTGAGCGTAGTAGGTGCGCGGTCACCCCTCTTTTGGGATCCCGAACTCCACAGAAACCGGTTCCCGGTTTCAACAAAAGAGACTGAAGGAATCTGAGGATCTCATGCTTAAGAATGTGGTTCAGATCAACCACAAACTGGATTTGATGGAAAAGAAATTTGATGAAAAATACACAGCGGCAGGCACAGCAGTATCTCTTCTCATGCAGGGACTGAAGAAGAATACTGACGATCTGGCTGTCGTCAATAAAAATGCACATATTGTGGCAGACAGCATACAAAAATTCGATGCCAACATGGTAACGCTAAATGCAAATCAGAAATCTCTGTTGGACGAATTCAGTAAAACCGTGAAGCACATTGATGCCTCTTTGCATTCCTATACAAACTCTGTAGTCGTCGAAGCCAAAAAGGGGGAGGAAGCGTATAATGCTAAGATGGCGGGGCTTCAAGAGTTGGTACTTATAAATTTCGACCAGACCAATAAGTATGCCTTTCAAAACTGCACCTTTACTCAACTTAATAAATAATAATTGACAAATACAAATTCGATAATTCGAATAGGTACGTGTTTGAAACGGCCCACTGGCTGGTAAAAGAAGCATCGGGAATACATGTCCCTGTTGCCCCACCTGAGGATGAGGGCCGTGCTGGTACTACTGAGGGTGATATAAGGGCTGAAGAAGTACAACTGAGCGAAGTCGAGTTGAAGAAAGCTGCGGAGAGGGCTGAAAGAAGAAGCTGGTTTGACCAAGATGCCTTAGCAAAAGCCAAAGGCAAAAGGCAAATCAAAGAAGGAACTTCGAAGGAAACACCAGCTGAAAAGAAGATTAGATTGAAGGAGGATGATGTGAGGAGTGAAAAGTGGAGTCCCGTATCAAAGAATAACATCTTGGACACCTTTGCATTACTACAAGAAGGGCAAGTCAAAAGGAGTGACGTATATAGCCAATACGAGTGGGAGCAGCACAAGTTGTATGAAGCCAAAAGAAACTTGTTCTTCAGAAGCAACACTGGGGCAAACAAAGCTGCAAACATAGCTCCTCCTCCGAGATACTATCCTAAGCCCAAGGAGTATTTTGAGCGACAAAGCAAAAGATTCTTAGCTCAGCAACTCAAAGAAGACTTAGCTAAGGACAAAGATCTGTAGGATGTTAGCTCTTGTGATTATCTCATTTAAACTTTTTTATTAAGTAAACCATGAACATTTGTATGTGGACATTAATATTTATATATACATGTGTGTGGTTTATTATTTGAATCTCACATTGATCTAATTACGCTTATTGCTCACTCTGTTGATTAATGCATAGTTTATCTGAAATGTTGAAATTCATCTTACCTTAGTAGGATTTTGGCTTCGTCAAATAGGGGAGATTGTTGGGTATTGTATCCACAATCACCGGGATTTGAGGAAGCCTCCTATCAAGCTAAGATGAATTTACTATGTATTTGATGAATTTCTTTAAGTTGTGCTTGTAGTTATTCCACGCTAAGTACACACCAATGTCAGGGTGCAGTGGGTCAATATACACGGGTCTGTGCAACATAATCCCTCGTTGAGCAGATCAGTGTGTTGGCCTACGTGTACTCTCTCTATTGGGGTGTACTTAAGTTCAAGTACAGGGCTATGATAAAGCAAGAGCAGACAAGGAGCAAGGATGGGCCAAAGACCAGCTCATGGGACGAAAGACGAAAATCGTCTAAGTGTAATTCGTCGAGAATCACTAGGTGATTCTCGCCGACTCGTCGAGAATCACTAGTGATGATTCTCTACGAGTCGTCGAGAATCACTAGTTGATTCTCGCCGGGTTAGGCCGGCTGTCTTGATACAGACAGGAAAATTATCCAAGGCAGAATCGTCAAGAATCATTATGATTCTCGCCGATTCGTCGAGAATGACCTTGCATTCTCGACGATTCGGTGAGAATCAAAAGTGATTCCCACCGATTCTCCCCGGCCTCTACAACCTGTGTTGCCAGAATTTCCCAAGTAGAATTCGGCGAGAATCGTAGGTGATTCTCGCCGATCCGTCGAGAATCACCTACGATTCTCGCCGATTTTGACTTGGCAATTTTTCCAAATTCCTGGACCGGTCCCTGATACTTCCTGCGGCATTTTGAACCGGTCCTAGGTCTTTGCTTGGGTGGGGCCCACAACGGTTATCTCTTGATGTACGGTATAAATACACTTGTATGAATGAACAGTAAAAGAGAGAACATAGGCGATACAAAAACAGCGGCTGACAAACCCTAAAATCGCGGATTGTCTCTGCCTCCGCCGCCGCCGTCGATCATCGAAGCCGATCTTGATCTCCTCTAGATCCTCGGTGATAGAAGCTTAGGCTAGCATAGCATCTCACGCGTCTAACCAGAGATCCCTTGTCTCTTGATTCGTTGATCGGGAAAATCCTTCCCCTTCCGAATCGATCGAGACGACCGATCCTAGTGTGACCGTTGGAAGACCTTGCTTCCTTTGCTACGAAGGTTGAATCAAGATAGCACTGCAGCAGCTCTCCGTCGCCGCCGCTTATTCCGAGAACCTTGCCGCCGCTCCAAGCCGCCGCCGGTTTCGGGAAGATTCGATCCAAGTGAGATCTAGGGTTGTGGACTCTTCGTTGACTTCAAGAACACGTCGTCGAACAAAGAGGGACACCTTAGTCTCCAAACGTCGTTTGTATTTCTTACAAGCTAGTTTCAATTTCCTTGTAAAGGACCGATTGGTCTCTAGTTGTAAGGGTTGGGTGCAACCCGTGTTGTGGGAGTGGTGACTCCTACGTGTGGAAGGGTTCCTTCCGTTAGTGCAAGGATTGGATTTCAATCCTGTTGGTGAAGTGACCGAGTCGTCCCTGGTTGGGAGATAGGTCGAAGGGGGAAAGTGGACGTACCTAAATCGGGGAACCACTATAAATTGCCTGTGTACTCTCTGTGCTTTGTTGTTTTATTTTCTTGTGCAGGTATAATTTCAATTCCGCTAACACGCTGCAAAGACACCTATTCCCCCCCCCATAGGTGAAGGTAGTTGGCACTAGGTGGACTTTCAAGTTGTATCAGAGGGAGGTTCCTCAACAAAAAGGTTCACACCTTGAGTAGAATCCTGCCACCAGTGTCAAAAGCATGGAGCTGGATTATGGGATCTCTCCGCTAAGACTTCCCTTGTGCACAAAGGACTATTATCCCATCTGGAAGATGCGGGTATCCTTTTATTTGGAGGCCATCGACCCTCGCGCATCAATCATCTTGGATGAGGGTCCATTCATTCCCATGAAGGCCTCCTGCTCTAGAAAGGATATGCAGATCCCCAAGGAGACTACTGAAATGTCTGAGATTGAATTCTCTCTATTCAACTTGGATAAAATGATTCGTAAAATCATCCTGGATGTCTGTACTGGACCTTCCCGGTCAAAACTTGAAAAGTGTAGGACGACCAAGTCCTTGTGGCAAACTGTATCAGACCTCATGGAGGGATCAGACAGAACAGGGACAAGTAGCTAGCAAGAGGATGAGGCATATATAGGGGTCAGCATTTCTGAAGAAGAAAGTGATGACCAATTTCACAGTATCAGGGCACCTGTGTCTTTATCAGAGACTGAGGAGGAAGTTGAGGAAGACTGCTCAGTTGAAGATGACTCAGCTGCCCCTGTCAGTTCTACCATTATCCCTAATCAGCTAAGTCAGGACCAAGTAACTTCGTCACCTTGCCCCTCTCTTCCTCAAGTTCTAGAAGACAGGAATAGTTTGGATGACCGCCCTTCAGAAAATCCTGATTCCTTGAAGAGAGCCCTTCAGCAAAGCAACCTACTTGTTAAGGAGCAAGCTAAGGAGATTGCTCGGCTGAAGATCTTGTTGGTTCTCCAATTGGCATCCAACAAGGTTAAGGACTCCAAAATCTCAGATCTAGAGAGTAGTCTAGAGAATGAGAAGAGGATAGTATCCAACTTTTCCAAAGTTGATGCTATCAAGAGAAAGGAAGAAAATGGATGGATCTCCCGAATTATCAATTCATGGAGAAATGGGGAAACGGTATTCAGACCCCCCACACCAGGAAGGAAGGGTACTCATCATGCCTACAGGTATGATCACAGGAACAACCGTGGTCACTGCAAGGGTGATCTGCCCTCATGTGGAGGCACCCAAAATGCAAGGGCTGTCATGGCCACCCAGAAGAGAATACCTCCGGCTTCCACCAAGCCCTTTGTATTCTCGGCCACAGCCCCTACTCGTCATGAATATGCCAGCATCAGCTCACAATGCGCCTCTCACCTCCCTAGGACTCTGGAAAGGGGGGATAGAAATCATGTTGTTAGGACTCATGAGGTCCTTGGAAGGGGGCTGACTGAGAAGAAGGCACCACCTCCCAGGCCTCATGATGCCTGCCATATGCATTCTTTCCACCCTTCCAATAGTCACGGTGGAAGAGTCAATTCTGTGAGCATATCTGGCTCTATTCCGTTTAGACCTAGAACTATGACAACCTCTGTCATCCGTTTAGGTCACAAACGGCGTTACAACATTCATGAGTGTTGGTGTTGTGGCAAAGTGGGTCATTTTGCCATAGATTGTTGGCACAACTATTCTGTATCAATGGCAAGGGGACTTCCACATCCTCGAGGCAATGTTAGTCTTCCCACTAGGATTCCTGAGGGAAGGCAGTCCAATTATTATGCTGACAGGAACCTAGGACCCAATACATATTGGGCTCCTAAGGTAAGGTAATATTCTTTGGTGCAGGGTAGTCTAGACTTCCGTGTCATGATGGGAGCTAGACAGAAGATGTTCCAAGATTGGTCTGGAACAAGTATCTAGAACGAAAGAAGTACTATCAACAATGGGATACTCCAATTGAACACCTGGTATGCTCTAATCAGAAGGGTTGAATGATGAATCTTACAATTCCAGGTATCATTGATCAGCCTAAATATTTGAGTCATATTATGTCGACATTTACATATATATATATATATATATATATACATATACACATCCATGTGTGTTATTCTAAGGACAGATCCAAACTGTAAAAATAACCCTTAGATACATTATTAAAGGTGTGTCAGTAAATTCTCTGATAGATTCGAGAAGGCACATCAATAGGCATACATTACAAGCTGAAAATTAAAGCTGACACGTCATTAGGAGTCACTGAGAATGACAACTAACATCAAGAATATTGCATTTATCAATCTCGACATAATCTATGAAATATGCTAGCCAATGTTAGTGAGTTAGGAATCACAGAGTTGATGTGCCTCCTAAGCTGTGTGGTATGTTAAACCACACTTGGATTAAGAAATGATCTTTTCGAATTCTTTCCAACCCGTGACAAATACATGAAATTGATTTCTGCAATCCTCATCGAACCAAAGCTTTTATATAAACCCGGTTATAACGTACAATATAAATCCCGCCGACCCTGGTATCCCGCCGACCCTGATATAAATCCCGCTGACTTTTCATCTTCCAATTTACGCGTTCCTTCCGCCATTCCCGTCGACTTTTCGCATTCCCGTTTCTCGCCGAGACACTGTCCAAGCTACGAAGGAATCCCTTCGATCCTCTCAGCGGACTCCTCCGTCGACCTCGTAGTGACCTAACGACCCTCCCAAAGACTCCCTCTCGCCGCCGGGGACACGCCCACGCTCAGCTTCGGATCGGCTCGCCGCAACTCTGATAAAGCATCATAGTGCTGGAACACTCACTGCATCTCCTCACAAGGTAATCCCCTTCTTATCCCTAACCGTGACTTAAGCTTAGTATAGATTGTATCCTCAACCTCATAGTTTCGGAGATCCTTAGACTTGGAAATTGATATTCCCCTTCTTCCTAGTTTGCTATGGCTCCACGGACTACTGCAGGCCTGGTCACTGGATGCGAGCTAGTGAGAACCGGTTTCTTCCAGGCCTCAGACGAGTTCCGCAACATAATCATCATGCTCGAGGAAGTAGGACTGACATTCGTGCTGGAGCACCCATGCAAGATCTTGGATAAGGAGGTACTGGAGTTCTTTGCCACTGCCAAGCTCCGTCATGAAGACACCTCCATCAAAAGCAAGGTTGCTGGGAAGAAGATCAAACTATCCGCCAGGAAACTGATCCAATACCTGCGGCTATCCAGTTATGGGGAAGAAGACTACCTGGAGGAAGAGGATAGAGCAAGGACACTTTCCTTCTGTGGACTGGCCCGGGGGAT
The DNA here is from genome assembly GCA_039513925.1 of Platanthera zijinensis. Lineage (NCBI taxonomy): Eukaryota > Viridiplantae > Streptophyta > Magnoliopsida > Asparagales > Orchidaceae > Platanthera > Platanthera zijinensis. The sequence continues at coordinate 63,315,574 of CM077086.1, forward strand.
CCGGTCAATCAAAAGGAAAGATATGAACGAGGAGGGAAAGCTGCTGTCCGACATCGTTGGGAAGGTTCTAATCTGCAAACCTGGATCCCACGACCATATCTCAGGAGAAATGTTCAAGATTCTGGTGGCGATCGTCTGCCGGAAGCGGTTCAATTGGGGAGCCATGCTCTTTGAGAAAATTAAAGACACACTCCGAACCCCCAGCTTTGGCCGAATCATCAGTCTCTATCTGAATCAGCTGGACGGCGATACATTCGACATGAGCAAAGGAGTGCCTCTGCACTATCTGAAAAGGATGGACGCAAGCATATTCGACCGGTGGGAGCGTCGAATAGGGCAAGTTGCCAGGGAAATAGACCACGAGGATGTATCTCCTGCCGTGGACACCAGTGCTCCTGCACAGTCTATGGCTGCCCCCAGTGAAGTTCCTGATGCACTGATTACAGGAACTGAGGGGGAGCATGTACGTTCTTCTGCAAACACCATATCAGATATTTCTCAGATAGCAAAAGATGCTGTGGAATCTGTGCAAGCAGACAGTTAGGAGGAAGTGGCAGATGTGGAAGAGGAAGAAGATGGTGAGGAAGATATAAATTACCTGGGCGATGAGGTGGCTGATGAAGAGGAGGTGGATGCAGTAGAAGAAGACATGCATAATTCTGCAGATCAGGCTGAGCACATGGAGACTGAGGTGGAGGAAGAAGTAATTGAGCGGGAGAAAGTGGTGGACCCTCAGGAGGATGCTGCTGGTTCATCAGAGGAACAAGCTCCTGAGAGGTCGGATGCAGGAATACAGGGGGAGCCCTCTCAGCAACCCGCTGTCCCCCCTGTAGACTTTATTCTAGTGTCCAGCTCTCCCAGTACTTCTGCTGGGGAGCCCGACCAGGATCTGTCTGCAGCTCCTTTCCTCCAAGCAAACCTGGCAAATCTCACTGTTAATGTTGTCCAAGGGATACTGGATGAGCTCAAGAGTACGTTTAAGAAATCCCACAAAACGGTACTAAAGATGTACAACCCCGTACCCGGGCAAGTGGGACCCTCCCCAAGTGACGGACTTGGGGCGCGCTATGAGTGACAACATAACACAACCCCGTTCGAAGACGTGCGGGTGCTCGTGTAGGCGTGCGGGGGTTTTAGAGACATGAGCTTCTTAATATACGTATATATATATAATATAATATATATATATAATAGGTATATATTATATATTATATATATTATATATGGCATAAGAGATAGGAAAAGAGAGGAGAAAAAGGACAAAAAGAAGAAGTGGGGGAGCTGGCGGGCGTAGGGAAGGGGGAAATAAAAAAAGACAAGAAGAAGAAAAAAGAGGAGGAGCAGGATCCATCGGGCAGGGAGGAAGGAAAAAGAAAAAAGGAGCCCTAATGGCTTCTCCCCCCCGATCGGCCGCCTGGAGCCCAGCCGCCGTAGCCTCCCTCTCGCCTCTCCCGACGCCGCCTCAGCAAGGAGAGGCCGAGCTCCTCTCCCCCTCTCTCATCACCGGACACTAGGGGCAGCCCGAGCGCCGCTCCCCTTCATCGCAGCCGCTGGGAGACAGGGCTGGCCGAACCCCTCTCCCTCCTCCCGTCGCAGCCTAAGCAAGGAAGGGCCGAGCCCAGCCCTTTCTCTTCCGTCGTCAGCAAAGCACGGAGCGAAGCTCGGCCTCCTCCTTCTCTCTCTCCGGCCGCCCGAAGCCGCTGCACGAGCCCCTTTCCTCCTCCAGTCCCGGCCGCCATCGCCCGGAGTTGAGCCCGAGCCCTCCATCCCTCTTATCCAGGCCGGCCGCAAGGGGGAAGCCAGCCCTAGGAGCCGCCTCCTCCACCCTCTTCCCATACATGCCGTAGGGAACAGGCCGAGCCTCCCTCCCCCTCCAGTTTTTCCCATCCAGGCCACCTCCAGCGGGGCCGAGCTCCTCTCGGCCCCCTCTTCCAGGCCGCCTCCAGCGGGGCCGAGCTCCTCTCGGCCCCCTCTTCCCCTCGTCGCCTCGAGCAAAAGCTCGGCCTAAAAGGGAGATCGACCACCAGCACCGCCGCCAAGCACGCGCCAAGGGTAACGATGTCTCTACTCGGGCAGGTGAAGCCCTCTATTTACATTTGCATGGAAGCCCCTCTCCACCAACGGGTGGGGGGAAGGGAGCTCACCGACGGGTTGACGTTTACGTCCCCGCTATTAGTTGCATTTAGTATCCGGAAGTGTGAGTACGGATTTAGGCATGCTGTGTGAAGCCCATTCGCACGTACGAGCCGAATTGGTGATGTGCTGTGTGAAGCCCATCCGGACGTGTGAGCCGGATTGGTGATGTTCTGGGGTTCCCGGAGAGGACTCTGTGGAAGTTGGATATTATATACTTACAGGGAATACGCACCATAGCCCCAATAAAGGGGGTGTGCGCATTGTGTTTGGCCCGCTCGTGTTAGCCGATCGATGCCAAGTTGGCCGCCGCCCGTCGAGACGTTGGCGTACAGGTGTTGCAGTACCAAACAAGGAATAACGGGCTTAAGCCCAAGCTCATGCCGGCCCTCGAAGGCCTTCTTTTGTTTATATTGCCGGCCTGCGTGCCGATGTATGGAACTAATATTCCTGTAATAATTTATAATCTGTGATGCTCTGTGTGCGTATGTTTTACTCCTTTTGTCTTGGGCAAGTGGTGTGCTCTTGAACCGCTCGTCCCGTGGGAGCCCCGAGGTTTACGCCGGGAAGCCCCTGTTGGCCTGTTGATAGCCTTTTAGGGCAGCGGAGTTGCGCTGTTTGCAGCCCAATTGGGCAGCGTGTCGTAGAGTTACTTGGCGATGTTATGTCAGTAGTCGGGCGGGCGAGGAGCATTTTATATTGACCCGAGGTGGCATCTCTAGTTAAGAGGGAGTGGATTTGGAGATCCTCCCTAAAGATTTTGGTCGGCCAAGAGAGCCTTCCGAAGGTGCCAAGTTAGCTCAGCCTTTGGCTTGGGAGGGGAAGAGTTTGTTAGTCTTCCGGGTATGCGGTGGGACCTCGACGCTGAGACCTTGGGTCTGTCTCTTACGTTCCTAGTCTATTGCCTAGATTGTTCGCTTGAGCGTAGTAGGTGCGCGGTCACCCCTCTTTTGGGATCCCAAACTCCACAGAAACCGGTTCCCGGTTTCAACAAAAGAGACTGAAGGAATCTGAGGATCTCATGCTTAAGAATGTGGTTCAGATCAACCACAAACTGGATTTGATGGAAAAGAAATTTGATGAAAAATACACAGCGGCAGGCACAGCAGTATCTCTTCTCATGCAGGGACTGAAGAAGAATACTGACGATCTGGCTGTCGTCAATAAAAATGCACATATTGTGGCAGACAGCATACAAAAATTCGATGCCAACTTGGTAACGCTAAACGCAAATTAGAAATCTCTGTTGGACGAATTCAGTAAAACCGTGAAGCACATTGATGCCTCTTTACATTCCTATACAAACTCTGTAGCCGTCGAAACCAAAAAGGGGGAGGAAGCGTATAATGCTAAGATGGCGGGGCTTCAAGAGTTGGTACTTATAAATTTCGACCAGACCAATAGGTATGCCTTTCAAATGCCTTTCAAAACTGCACCTTTACTCAACTTAATAAATAATAATTGACAAATACAAATTCGATAATTCGAATAGGTACGTGTTTGAAACGGCCCACTGGCTGGTAAAAGAAGCATCGGGAATACATGTCCCTATTGCCCCACCTGAGGATGAGGGTCGTGCTGGTACTACTGAGGGTGATATAAGGGCTGAAGAAGTACAACTAAGCGAAGTCGAGTTGAAGAAAGCTGTGGAGAGGGCTGAAAGAAGAAGCTGGTTTGACCAAGATGCCTTAGCAAAAGCCAAAGGCAAAAGGCAAATCAAAGAAGGAACTTCGAAGGAAACACCAGCTGAAAAGAAGATTAGATTGAAGGAGGATGATGTGAGGAGTGAAAAGTGGAGTCCCGTATCAAAGAATATCATCTTGGACACCTTTGCATTACTATAAGAAGGGCAAGTCAAAAGGAGTGACGTATATAGCCAATACGAGTGGGAGCAGCACAAGTTGTATGAAGCCAAAAGAAACTTGTTCTTCAGAAGCAACACTGGGGCAAACAAAGCTGCAAACATAGCTCCTCCTCCGAGATACTATCCTAAGCCCAAGGAGTATTTTGAGCGACAAAGCAAAAGATTCTTAGCTCAGCAACTCAAAGAAGACTTAGCTAAGGACAAAGATCTGTAGGATGTTAGCTCTTGTGATTATCTCATTTAAACTTTTTTATTAAGTAAACCATGAACATTTGTATGTGGACATTAATATTTATATATACATGTGTGTGGTTTATTATTTGAATCTCACATTGATCTAATTACGCTTATTGCTCACTCTGTTGATTAATGCATAGTTTATCTGAAATGTTGAAATTCATCTTACCTTAGTAGGATTTTGGCTTCGTCAAATAGGGGGAGATTGTTGGGTATTGTATCCACAATCACCGGGATTTGAGGAAGCCTCCTATCAAGCTAAGATGAATTTACTATGTATTTGATGAATTTCTTTAAGTTGTGCTTGCAGTTATTCCACGCTAAGTACACACCAATGTCAGGGTGTAGTGGGTCAATATACACGGGTTTGTGCAATGTAATCCCTCGTTGAGCAGATCAGTGTGTTGGTCTACGTGTACTCTCTCTATTGGGGTGTACTTAAGTTCAAGTACAGGGCTATGATAAAGCAAGAGCAGACAATGAGCAAGGATGGGCCAAAGACCAGCTCACGGGACGAAAGACGAAAATCGTCTAAGTGTAATTCGTCGAGAATCACTAGGTGATTCTCGCCGACTCGTCGAGAATCACTAGTGATGATTCTCTACGAGTCGTCGAGAATCACTAGTTGATTCTCGCCGGGTTAGGCCGGCTGTCTTGATACAGACAGGAAAATTATCCAAGGCAGAATCGTCGAGAATCATTATGATTCTCGCCGATTCGTCGAGAATGACCTTGCATTCTCGACGATTCGGTGAGAATCAAAAGTGATTCCCACCGATTCTCCCCGGCCTCTACAACCTGTGTTGCCAGAATTTCCCAAGTAGAATTCGGCGAGAATCGTAGGTGATTCTCGCCGATCCGCCGAGAATCACCTACGATTCTCGCCGATTTTGACTTGGCAATTTTTCCAAATTCCTGGACCGGTCCCTGATACTTCCTGCGGCATTTTGAACCGGTCCTAGGTCTTTGCTTGGGTGGGGCCCACAACGGTTATCTCTTGATGTACGGTATAAATACACTTGTATGAATGAACAGTAAAAGAGAGAACATAGGCGATACAAAAACAGCGGCTGACAAACCCTAAAATCGCGGATTGTCTCCGCCTCCGCCGCCGCCGTCGATCATCGAAGCCGATCTCGATCTCCTCCAGATCCTCGGTGATAGAAGCTTAGGCTAGCATAGCGTCTCACGCATCTAACCAGAGATCCCTTGTCTCTTGATTCGTTGATTGGGAAAATCCTTCCCCTTCCGAATCGATCGAGACGACCGATCCTAGTATGACCGTTGGAAGACCTTGCTTCCTTTGCTACGAAGGTTGAATCAAGATAGCACTGCAGCAGCTCTCCGTCGCTGCCGCTTATTCCGAGAACCTTGCCGCCGCTCCAAGCCGCCGCCGGTTTCGGGAAGATTCGATCCAAGTGAGATCTAGGGTTGTGGACTCTTCGTTGACTTCAAGAACACATCATCGAACGAAGAGGGACACCTTAGTCTCCAAACGTCGTTTGTATTTCTTATAAGCTAGTTTCAATTTCCTTGTAAAGGACCGATTGGTCTCTAGTTGTAAGGGTTGTGTGCAACCCGTGTTGTGGGAGTGGTGACTCCTACGTGTGGAAGGGTTCCTTCCGTTAGTGCAAGGATTGGATTTCAATCCTGTTGGTGAAGTGACCGAGTCATCCCTGGTTGGGAGATAGGTCGAAGGGGGAAAGTGGACGTACCCAAATCGGGGAACCACTATAAATTGCCTGTGTCCTCTCTGTGCTTTGTTGTTTTATTTTCTTGTGCAGGTATAATTTCAATTCCGCTAACACGCTGCAAAGACACCTATTCCCCCCCCCCCCATAGGTGAAGGTAGTTGGCACTAGGTGGACTTTCACTAAGAACTTGTTAGCATCAACCGAGATACTTGGGATTGATATCATTTCTGCATCTTATGTCTTTTTCTTTTTCTACTACCACCCCCATCCCGATAAGAGGCTAAGAACTTTTTTAGTACTCGATTGAGATGAGCTTTGGGAAGGTTATTAATTCTGCATTTTAAAAACCCTATTTTCCAAATTAAAAACTTAAGATTTATCAGGAATTAATCATTCTCAGGTAAAGAGAAATTGTGCCTCACTCTCGAAAGAGATGAATGTAAGCCTCCCGGGTTGAACTTTCGAATCGCAGTAGGAGGTCAATAGCGAGGTTCACCACGTAAAGAATTTTTAAGGTATTTTTGATTAGATACAAAAGTTCGATCAAAGTACGTAATCTTTGGTGGATGTATCCTCGATAAAGGTGCACTCATATTTATAGAACTTCCACGGTCAAGTATTTTAATTAATAAAGAAAAGTAGAGTTTTTATTATTTATAAGGTATTGCTCAAAATAAGTCAAAATCGAGGGCTCTCTACCTCATCTATTTTCAAAATCCCTACGTATTACTTTTATTTTTTAATTTTAAAACTAATAAAATATTTTCGATAAAATAATTGTTCAAGTCCTAAAAGTAGAGTACTGGGCACAGATCCGTGGAACAATATGACTTTTATATTTTAAAATACCATACTATTACTCGATAGGTACGCTTGCCTTAATCAAAGTATATAAGTAAAAAAGTGATAGAACATACAAACACTTAATTTCCAAATCAAATTTAATTTTAAATTTTAACTATCTCCAACTCATTTCTTACTTATCAAGTTTTTGGCATCGTTGTCGGGAATTATTTTGTGTTGATATTTGAAATAAAAAGAAATTAATATTATTTTTATCCTAATTGTTATTAAAAACTACTGTTTTCATAAAGTAAACAAACTATAAATTCTCTACAAATTACAAAACCTTTTTTTTATAAAAACTATATTTTTATTAACAACACTTTTATTTTTGTCTATTTATTTTCTAAAAAAACATAATAAAACAAAAAAACAAACAAATTTTATATAATACTTTTTTAGTGTATGACCCTATAAAACTCTCCAATTGACCCTAATCTTGATTTTGATCCTGAAATTGACCGCATCTATCACAGGCGCCTTCGATCTCATGACCAAGACCAATTTTTTTAATCTGGAAGAGTCTATCGGAACCACGCACGTTGAAGCTATGGCAGAACAAATTCCAGTCGCCATCCTGCAAAGGACTGTCTTATTATGCGAGGCCAAACTTGGACTACACCGGGTCAAGTATAGTTCATCCTACGATTGCTAATAATAACTTTGAAATCAAATCTAGCATAATCCAAATGATTCAAAACTAAGTACAATTTGATTTATTGCCAAATGAAGATCCTAACACTCATCTGTCAAATTTCTTAGAAATATGCGATACATTTAAAATAAATGACATCACTAACGATGTCATTCATTTGCGTTTATTTCCATTTTCATTATGGATAAAAGTCAAGCATGGTTAGGTTTTCTACCTAGAGGTCCATCACTACTTGGGCTGAAATGACTGAAAATTTTTTAACAAAGTATTTTCCGTCTGCTAAACCCGTTAAATTACATGCGGATATTTCTTCCTTTGTTCATGGGGAGTTTGAGTCTCTCTATGAGACTTGGGAATGCTTCAAAGAATTTTCATGTAGGTGTCCACATCACGCACTGTCGACTTGGCTCCAAGTGCAGAAATTTATAATGGTTTGAATTTCCAAACCAATCAAATGATTGATGTTGCCGCTGGGGGAACATTAAATAATAAAATCCAAGAGGTCGCTCAAGCTTTGTTTGAGGAAATGGCCATGAATGCCTACCAATGGAACGTGCCTAGGTCACGCCCTAATAAACTCGTTGGGCTTTATTAGCTCGACGCTTCTTCTAGTTTAGCACTTCAAGTAGAATTTCTAACTAGGAAAGTAGCGGAGATGTCGACTTCCTCCACTACCCATGCTTGGAATTCTAATAATAATATAATAGAAGAGCGTATTGATTATATGGGGAATCCATATCAACCTCCCTCCTATAACCCAAATAATAATACATACATACAATTTATGGTTTAGGAATCATCCAAATTTATCATGGAGAAACCCAAATAATGTTCAGTGCCCACCTAATACAAGTCCAATTGGATTTACACCACCAGCACCACCACAATCACAACCACTATGACCCGTCCCAATAGAAGACATTTTCACAAAATACATTGTTAAAAATGAGTCCAATATCCAGAATCTGATCGGATCAATTAAAAATCTGGAAACTCAAATTGTACAGATTTCAAAGATGCTGTTGGAGCGCCAATCTGGAGCTTTACTAGGAAGCACGGTAAACAAAGCGCTTGTGGGAGAGACCCATAGTTATCTATTTTTATTTACTTATCTTTTATTTTTATAGGTTTTGCTTATGGCCTCCCCAACCTCCAATCAGAAAAGCCTCTTTATTCTATTTTACTTTCAGTTTTGTATATATATCTTTTTGTTTCATACTTATGCACAACATAAGTATGGGAGAATATATCCTTAAAAAAGTCTTTTTTATATATATATAATATTTTCTTATTAATATTTATGTATATATTTGCTATATATATATAAATATAAAATAAATATAAATATAAAGTCTTTTGTGTATATATGTTGCTTAATCAATCATCTGAAAATAAAATTTAAAACCCCTACTTCTTTTATCTATTTTCCAAAATCAAAAAAATAAATTTTGAGTTGATGTATAAATAGTTATCCAGTTTTTCAATTTACTAATCATTTATTTATTATAAATAGATAGATCTAAATTTCTGGGGTTAAGTTTTAAAAAATATCTTGTGCATTTTATTTTTTAAGAGAATTTGTTTTGAGCACTACTTTGGTTTATTATAAATAGAGGCATGTGTAGTATGTTAGCCAAACATATGTAGACTGTAATTATCTTTACTTCACTTTATGAAATATAGGAATTTTCAAGCTATTATAATTGCTCTCAGAATCTTTTATCAAAATTTGAATTTTTTTGAAACCCCCTACCTATTTACTTTTTTGCTTGATGTGTTTTTCTTACGCAAGCAAGCATCTATTTTAATGAAAATAACATCTCTTGCACATAATTTGAAAACATCTTCTTATTAGCCTTTAAACTCATTATACTTTTTATGCTCTTAATTCTAAAAAGATATTTATTTTAAGAGTGCTTACCATATTTTTATGATTGCTACTTGTGCTTAATCATAATTATTTACTTTCTCAACATATGGTATAATATTTTTAACAAGTGGTATCTCTTTGCATTCTATTTTTTCTCTACATAGATCTTATTGCATACACTCAAATATACCCTCTTTTGGTACTACCAGAAAAGGGAAGAACATCTTGCATAAATTTTATAACACCACTCTCGTGACAAAGAATATAATAGAAGGTCTAGCCAGGTCTTATGCCATATTAAACAAATAGACAATGAGGTTACTAAATGAAACCAAACATTCATGTATCCTAACATAAAGCCACATTCTAGCAGAAGTAATTGAATAACAATTACCCACAATCGAAAATGTCTACTATATATAGAAATATATCCAGGAACGAGTCTATACAAAAAAAGGTTGGCCTTAAGGCCTTACAAACTGCATTCATGTTTACACATCCAAGTGATTTACATACATCAGCACGCAAGTCGGCAATACATGAAAGCAATAAAAATAGCAATTGAGCCTTCGAGGGCCAGCATAGAAAAAGGGCTTCAACCCGCTATTTATCGCTCAGCTCACCAGCACTTGCACAAGTACAGTACACCAAGATGTGGTAAAACAAAACACCGATTAACTTTAGCTGACCACAATTATAACGACCAAACCCCATTCCCGGGGTAATGGTACTCCTTACCTATAGGCAAGCAGTATAGCATCATATAACTACACAATCACCAAAAACTGTGGCACGTACGGCCATACACTTCGTGCTCTCATGGCACAATTTTGGTGTACTCTCTAAGTCAAACCTCCGTCCTATTTCACTTAGACGGTTCATTTGAGGACTGCTGGTCACACGTTATTATGCTTACTGGACTTCCCCAGGAACGATGCACTGAGGAGCTACCTCTTCACTGACTCATACTGGATGGGTTTGGGTAAGCTTTACCTGGCTCAATCATCCTCCACAACCAGCACGATGAAGGTTAGCCACACCTCGACCCATTAATACGATAACCAATGTTATATCTTACGGTCGGCACATAAGGCCACCAAGTTAGTCATAATAGGCCTTTTAGCTTCTGATGTTACACACTCAATCCCCATAACCTAGCCTTCACATCCATCAATATGGCTCAATGGGATCTATCGCCAGCGATAACAACTATCATCAGGCGATATCGACAGAATCACAAATCTGCCACAATCTCGAGTGTTTTCCTGGAGTTGGCCTCCAGTACTCACTGTAATACACTATAGCACCCAAAACCCAAAATATCAAATCATTTTTTCACGGAGTCTTCTCCAACATGCAAATCAAACATCATCAATCCAGACCAACTTGTCGTAGATGGATTTCACACATCATGCATATGTTCGTATTTTGATCCAGACTCTATATGCAAATTCTACAGGGGATACTCTGTATCGACCGATTGAAAGCCTCACCACCCACTAATTAGTGGAGATACTTTCATACAATTATGCCAAATAAAAGGACTAGCATGTCCTGGTGTTTAGAAGGAGAATCGGTGCCATTAAAGATCATTTTGGAGTTATGATATCGTAGTTGATCCGGATAAAAAGGCTCGCAGCGCTTTCATCTCTACAAATCTATCGTTGGCTCATGTCTCTAAGATCAGAAGCTCCTTTGATGGCTGACAACCAGTCCTCTTATTCTTCCTCCTCTCATTTCCTTTCCTTTATCTTTTTTCTTTTCTTAATCTTGAAGTGAGTGTGAGAAAGAGAGAATAAGAAGGTAAAAACCTCTCCAGCCACTTAATATTCTTAGGATTAATCCCAACCATAATATCTCTAAGCCAAAAGGAATGGATAGCTCGATTTAAGTTGAGAATTATGATTAAGTGCTATCGTCAAGCGATATCGCTATCGTCGGGCAATATCTCTAGTTGTGGCCTCTTGACCAAGTCAGCACCGCTCATCAACCGTTGCACAACCAACAAACACGTGGTTGTCTGCCATGTGGCACACTATCACCATACGATACCACTATTGCAGGCAGTAGTAAAATGACTACATTATTTTATCGACTATATCAGCCTGATCCCTATCACCAGTGATATTAAGATATCGTCCCCTTAAAGAAATTTCATCAACAGAATGAAATTCCATCAACATGTTTACATGAAATTCCAACACTATCACCAGAATGTTACAAATCTCCTCCCCTTAAAGAAATTTCATCTCAAAATTTCAGAATTGAGAAAATAACATTAACGTACAAAACTTAGATTGTACCTTAGCAGAACAGCTCGAGAAATTCCATCAACATGGTTTTCTATAGCTCTCATGATAGTTCCTCACGAACATAATTATCCCAGCGGACATTGACCATCCTAATTATTTTTTTTTGCAACTGCTTGACCTCTGTGTCTTCAATACGAATGGGCTTGACTTTTTTCTTTAACTGACCATCGACTGACACTTGATCTACGATAACTGCTTGTCTAGGCTCTTGCATAGCCTTTCCTCAGCACTTATATGTGAAACACATCGTGCAAACCGCTCATCTTTACTGAAAGAGGCAGCCTATAGGCAGCTTTAGTAACACGCTCCACTATCTCAAAAGGTCCAAGGTATCTCAAACTTATCTTTTTCATATGTCAAATCCTTGATACACCCTTGAACGGTTTTATTTTGAGATAAACTCAGTCACTAACATTGAACTTGACATCCATGTGTTTGGTGTTGTAGTATTAGTTTGTCTATCCTGAGAAATCAACAATCGCTCCTAGATCATTCGTATCGTCGAATTTGCATCATCAACATCTTTTCGCTTAAATAGCCTCGTTTCGCCCGTTTCTGCCCAAGCCAAGGGAGTATGACACTTTTGACCTTAAAGGGACTTGAATGGGTGTCATCTGTATACTTGCTTGGTAGCTATTATTATAGGCGAACTCGATCATGTAGATATGGTCCTCCCATCTCTTGCCGAAATCCAAGGTACACATACGAAGCACATCCTCCATTATTGTCGGTCCTTTCGGTCTGACCATCCATTTGAGAGTGAAAGGTCGTGCTAAACTTCATCTTGGTACCCAACAGTTGGTGGATTAGCCTCCAGTCATCCCATGTGAAGCGTCTATCTTGGTCACTTACGATGCAACGGGACACACCGTGCAAGCATACTATATTATCAACATAAAGTTTTGCTAACTTTTCCACTAAAATGTCCCTCTAGTTTGGAATAAAGTGTGATACCTTCATTAAGAGGTCTACGATCACCAAAATAACATCATTACCATGTTGCGATCTCTGCAAACCATGCAAAAAATCCATCAAAATATCATCAAGCTTATGACATTCTTCCTCCACTAGCGTGCAAGTATGATGCTTCGCTACATAGAAAGCTATGTCTTTCTTCAAACCCTACAACCAAAACAGCTTCTTTATGTCTTTGAACATCTTTGTGCTCCCTGGGTGGATCAAGTACTTGGTAAAATGTGCCTCGTACATCAACTCCTCCCATAATATTCCAAAATTCGGGATGCACAAACGATCGTTTTTTCACAAAAGACCATCCTTAAAGAAAACTCAACATTAGACCCTTCTGCAGTCTCTGCAGCATAGCGCTTCATAATTTCATCAAGCTCCAATGTATGTCGAACTATGTCTGCATAGTCATATTTCACCTTCGTCTAGTTTAAGCATCCATTCACACTTTCTCTCTTATCAACATAAGAGATCTTTAAGGCCTCAAAGTCATGAATTAGATGCTCATCATGCATCTAGATCCAATTTTCCATTGTTGGAGCCCTGCAACATAACGCATCAGTGACAAAATTTCCCTTCCCGGGATTGTAATGAATCTTGAAGGTGTAATCCCCAAGGAACTTCATCCACCTCCTCTGTCATATATTCAGATCTTTCTGATTCATCAAGTATTTTAGGTTCTCATGGTCTATAAAGATACCAATCTTCACACCACATAAGTAATGTCATCAAAGCTTAAGAGCGAATATCACGGCCTCCAATTCCTAGTCATGGGCCGGATAATTCTTCTCATGCACCTTTAGCTAGTGAGATCCATATGTTATAACCTTTCTAAACTTATGAAGAACGCAACATAAGTCTCTCTTTGAGGCATCACTATATATCTTATAGATTTCTACACCACATGGAGAACAAAATACTGGCATCATGGTCAGATGACTCTTCAACTCTTCAAAAGCTCACACACATGCTGGTGACCAAATGAACTTCTGATCCTTCCTAGTCAAGGTAGTGAGAGGTAGATCTATCCTCAAAAATTTCTCTACAAAGCGCTTATAATAGCCGGCAAGTCCTAGAAAACTCCTGACTTCTGCCACAATAGTCAAAACAGGACACTCCTGTATCACAACAATCTTTGTCGGATCAATAGCAATACCCTCTCCACTAACCACATGACCAAGGAATGTTGCTAATGTCAGCCAAAATTTACACTTTGAGAACTTAGCATAGAGTTGACTCCTCCTCGGGGTATCCAAAATAACACGCAAATGGATCACATGTTCCTCTTCTGACTGATAGTACACCAGTATATCATTTATAAAGACTCACAAACCGGTCCAAATACTCTCGAAAGGTTATGTTCATCAAATCTATGAATACCGATGGCGCATTCGTTAGCCCAAATAGCATCACGGTGAACTCAGAATGCCCATAACGCATACTAAACAATATCTTGGGAATATCACTTACCCTAATCCTCAATTGGTAATAATCGGAATTCAAATCCATCTTCAAATATACAGTTGATCCAATTAGATGGTCAAACAAATCATCAATTATCGGAATCAGATACTTGTACTTCTCCGTCATCTTATTTAGTTTATGGTAGTCTATACATAGACATAAGCTTCTATCCTTCTTTTTCACAAAGAGGGTCGGTGTACTCCAAGGGGGTGAGCTTGGACGTACATAGCCTTATGCCAAAAACACTTGTAACTGAACCTTCAATTCTACCATTTATTTTGGCATTATACGGTACGACGAGCGTGACACAGGTTTCGCACATGGCACCAACTCAATAGTAAAGTCAATCTCTCACTGAGGTGCAGTTCCATGAAGATCTTTTGGAAACACATCTGCATACTCTGATACTATAGGAACATCACTCAAACTGGGCTTGGGTTGTGCAGCCTCCAATAGCGTGAAGAATAACTACATGCCTTTCTGAACCTCCTTGACCCCTTGGAGAGCAGATATTAATATCTTACTCGATCCTCCATACCAGTAAACATAGTCTCGCATTCAGTGTTTTTCCCCAGTATGATTTCCTTCGAGTTGCAATCAATGCATACACGCTGCTCCGAAATCCAGTCCATGCCAAAAATCACATCAAATTCTAATATCGGTAGCATTGATGCTTCCAACTCAAACTTATGACTTCATATCCTCACCTTAACACCACAAACTCTATCCACACGCATCAAGCACTCATTTGGTAGGAACACGTCCAATCTATCTTTCAATATGGCATAAGTTACTTTGATACGCAATACGAAGTCCATAGATAGAAAGGAGTGAGAAGCTCTTACATTAAATAGTGTTCTCGCCAGATACTCTAGAATTAGGACAAAGCATAATACAAATAAGTTATATAAGGAATGCACAAGGTATTAATTATATAAAGCAATAAAAATTGTATATTAAATCATACATGTCACCACATTGCTCTATTTGATGGCCTCCTACTAGCCAAGATTATATACTCAAGGCTGAGCTGGAGTATGATGGGATGCAGTTGACTCCACTACCTTACCTTTCCCTACATCTGACGCACCCGTCATTTTCCTCGTCTTTGGCAGACCACTACGACACTCTCGAGCTATGTTTTTTGGCTTGCCACAAGTATAGCAAATAATTGGGCCTCGCCCAGTTGTCGTTCTAGAAATAACAGAAGAAGCTGGCTCTGAAAACCTAGACTTCTTCTTCCACCTATTATGCCCAGACTTTGCAGAGCTCGACACCTTAAACTCTGGCTTTTTAACTGTGAAGTCCTTCTTATATTGTACCTGCTTCATATCCTTATCTAGTGATCGAGCAATATTCACCAAGCTCGGAAAGCCCTACGTCATCAGACCTAATATTAGCAGTCTCAGATCGTCTCTCAAACCTTCATAAAACTTGTTGTTCTTAAGCTCCTCATCAGCAAATATGGAGCCTGCATATTGCCATAGTTTGGTAAACTCGTGTAGATAGTCATCTACCAAACTTTCACCTTGAGTCAACCTATGGAACGGGTTCTCCATCACAATCTGTTATACAGAAGGGAGATACCTTGCAAGAAATAATCTTGAAAATTCCTCCATCGAGACCTCAGTCAATTGTCTGCCCACAAACTGATGCAACTCTATCTCATCCCACCAAAGTCTTGCCTCTCCATCCAATAAGAAAGTAGTTAAGGTGACTATCAATCATTCCTCCATCTCCGTTGTCATCAACGTTCTCTTTATCCTAGAGAGCCAATCTTCGGCTTGAGTTGGGGATCTTATTCTCGCAAAGGTAGGAGGATTGAAGCTCAAAAGTGCTTCAGTTGTTTCTCCATCACTCGTCTGTTGTTATAGGCCCTTCAGCCACTTGCCTCACGACCACTGGCTCAACTATGCCAATCGGCACAGGGGCTACTGGAGGAGTAAGAGGCTGTACCAACCTTCCTTGTTGTGCATTAATCATCACAAAGACGGCTTCAGCAACTAATCGAACAGTCTCCGCAAAAGGAGTAGTAGGCACATCAATGGGTGCACTACTCTCCGTAGAGCTCTGGGATTAAGATTGCCCTACACCAATCCTAGTCACCTATAATCGTGAAACACATAATTTTTTGACTATTAACATTGCAAAAAATAATCATAGAAATAGACGGGATCCTCAAACATGTGTATTTTTTCATTCTTAAGTGGACATTCATGGGTTATTTCATGTTTTAACGGAGATGCACACACGTGCTCACCACCCCTTAAAAGAATTCGACCACGAATTCGAAAATGAAGGGATCGATACTAGAATCAAATACCAAATTGTAACACTACGCCCGTCACGAAGAATACAACAGAAGGTCCGGTCGGGGCCTCACGCCATATTAAACGAACTGACAATGGAGTTATGAAATGAAACTAAACATTCACGTAACCTAACACAAAGACACATTCTAGCGGAGGCAAATGAATAACAATAACCCACAACCGGGAATGTCAAATATATATAGAAATATATCCAGGAATCAGTTTATACACAAAAAATTGCCCTTAAGGCCTTACAAACTGCATTCATGTGTATGCATCCAAGTGGTTTACGTGCATCGACATGCAGACCGACAATACATGAAAGCAATAAAAATAGCACTTCTGCCTTCGAGGGTTACCACAACAAAAGGGCTTCATCCCTCTATTTCTCGTTCAACTTGCTAGCACCTGCACAAGTACATTCCACCAAGACGTGGTAAAACAAAACACTGGTCAGCTTTAGCTAACCATAATTATAATGACCACACCCTATTCCCAAGGCGATGGTACTCCATCCCTATAGGCAAGCAGTATAGCAGCATATAATTAAACAATGACGACAAATGGAGGCGCGCAAGGCCACACATTTTGTGCTCTCATGGCAAACTTTTGGTGTACTCTACAAGTCCCACCTCCATTCTATTTCACTTAGATGGTTCATTTGAGCGACTATTGGTCACATGTTATTATGCTTCCCGACTTCCCCAAGAACGGTGCACCGAAGAGCTACCTTTTCACCAACTCACACCAGACGGGTTCGGATCAGCTTTATCTGGCTCAATCATCGCGTAAAACCAACACGATGCGAGTCAGCCTCACCTCAGCCCATTAATACAATATCCAATGTTATTTTTTATGGTCGGCACACAAGGACACCAAGCTAGACACATCAGACCTTTCAGCTTTTAATGTTACGCACCCAATCCCCAGGACCTGGGATTCATATCCATCATAATGGCTCACTGGGAGCTATCAACATCGATAACTACTATCGGTGGGCGATATCGACAGAATCGCAAATCTGCCACAATCTCAGGTGTTTTCTTGGATTTGACCTCTCGTACTCACTGTAGCACACTACTGTACCCAGAATCCAAAATATCACATAATTTTTCTACGGAGCCTTCTCTGACACACAAATCCGAACCAACTTGTCATAGATTGGTTTTACACAGCATGTCTACGTCCGTACAGTGATCTAGACTCTATATGCAATTTCTACAGGGGATACTCTATATCGACCCGTTGAAAGCCTCACCTCCCACTAATTAGTGGAGGTACTTTCATGCAATTATGCCAAATAAAAGGAATAGCTTGTCCTAGTGTTCAGAAGGAGAATCGTTACACTTGAAGATTGTTTTGGTTCCATGATATTGTAGTTGATCCAAATAACAAGGCTTGCAGCACTTTCCTCTCCGCAGATCTACCATTGTCTCATGAGTCCAAGCTCAGAAGCTCCTCTAATGGCTGACAACTAGCCCTCTTCCTCTTCCTCTTCTCCTTTCCTTTCCAATTTCTTCTTTCTTTTCTTAATCTTGAAGTGAGAGAGTGAGAAAGGGAGTGTGAGAAGGTAAAAGCCTCTCTAGCCACTTAATATTCTCGGGATTAATCCCAACCACAATATCTCCAAGCCAAAAGGAATAGATGGCCAGATTTAAGTTGAGAATTCTAATTAAGTGCTATTGACGGGTGATATCACTATCGATGGGCAATATCGCTACCGCCTGGCGATATCTCTAGTGGTGGTTGTTTGACCAATTCAGTGTCGCTCATCAACCACTACACAACCAACTGACATGTGGTTTTCTGCCACATGGTACACTATCGCCACGTGATACCACTATCGCAGGCGGTAGTAAATTGACTTAATCATTTTATCGATTGTATCGGCCTGATCACTATCGCCAGTGATATCTCCAACAACCAACACTTGTTGTTTTCATTTGTTTGGAAAAATGGAGTGTTAAAAATTTCATAATTTAGGTGGATTATATTAAAAAATTTCATAGGAGGTGCATACTTTACTTTGTGGTCAATCATGAAAATTATTCACTAAGTGTACCCAACTTAAACTCATAACATTAAGCTCATCCCTGCCCACTTTTGCTAATAACAAAAGGGCAAGAAATAAATTGAAAATTTTAGTGAACTAGATATTATATTTAGGGGAAGTAAAATAAATAGGGAACACTTATGTAAGGAGAGCATTCATATAAAAAGGGTATGCATTATAATATCGTACTACAAACCTTTTATTTATGTATATCTTTATCTACACTTATGAATAAACAAAAATATTCTTAAATTCTCTAATTTCTCATACATATATTTATTTTTATCAAAAGGGGCAGATTGTTAGAGCATGCATTCTGCATCTCTTTTTTTGAGAATAACAAATACCGTGATATATTTGATCTAGTATTTTGTGTGTTTATAGTGTGCAGGTCAAATAGGTATAAGTATAAATTAAATGAGGAGACAAGCACTCAGTTGTAGGCGTGATCCAAGGG
This sequence comes from Platanthera zijinensis, assembly GCA_039513925.1. NCBI lineage: Eukaryota > Viridiplantae > Streptophyta > Magnoliopsida > Asparagales > Orchidaceae > Platanthera > Platanthera zijinensis. The sequence goes on from CM077086.1 coordinate 63,334,434, forward strand.
CATGTACATTCAAGAAACAACAAAAGATGAGCATTTATTGTTGGATATTAAAAGACCATAACTTTCAATCCGGGAAGAGTTACGGAACATGCCACTCTGAAATAGGAGTTTAGTTGTTATATTCCTCATAGTTTTATCTAGAGAGGGATGAATAGAGATTTAAATTATTTTAAAATACTTTGATTAATTCATAGAATTTGCATTTACATAAACTATAAATCAAAATCAGATGCAATTAATTAAAATCACGGTATAGCGGCACAGAATAAGAAATAAAAGCAAAATCACAGAAGAAGCAAGGATTATAGTAGTTCCCCCTTAATCTAGGTACATCCACTCTTCTACCCCCTTGGTAGGAATTCACTATCATAGTGTCTAAAGTCTTTCGATCTGGAGACTCTTAGAACCATACCAGATCTTTTGATAAGGAGATCTTGAACCAAGTACAATCTGAGTCTTTTCTCAAGGAGACTCTTAGAACTTCTCACTGAATCCATTATAGAGAGATTCTTAAAACTCTTTTTTTCAAATGTAAAAAGAAAATCAAGAGAAAATTTGAGTTAAGATGATTCTTCTCTTAGTGTCCTCTCTTCAAATTTCTGAGGACAATTAATGATGATCTATGAAACTTCTGATGAATCTCTGAATATCAAAATAACAGAGATTATGAGACCAATCTCCAAATAATCTTTCAAACTTTTTCTCTGAATCTGTTGCAACTTTCTTTTGAGAAGAAAAAGTACTAATTCTCTTATCAAACTCAGCAACTATCAAACCAATTGACTGATACTGGAAGAGATTCAATTGCAGATGATAATCTTCTAATCTTTTACTGTCGAATTCAATCTTCTAATGATCTGATATGATTTTCTTGATCGTTTGTTGTTGATGAATGATAACCTGTAATTGTTACCCCCTCTTTTGTATCTCATTATATATATATATATATATATATATATACATACATATATCGGTATCCTCTAACATCTCCAAGAATCTGTTATGTAAACCCCTTCTTGATTTAATTCAGATTGAAGCCACAAAACAAATTCTGTTAAGAAATCCAGTCGACATAACGTCGAGCTCTTATTGAAGAAACGTCGATTTCTGACTATCTGTATGAAAATCTTTGTAGTCAACATTCTGTTAATATCATGTTGAAACTTACATTGATTTAATCTTTAAGTGTTGGCGACTTATCCAAATTAAGTTGTTCTGACTTTGATTCAAAGTAACATCGAATTCCAGTCAAAGTTACGTCGAGATCTAGTCGACGCATGTTGGCAATTCATGTTTTTTCTCTTCAATTCAATATTCCTTTTATATATCCTTTATATCACCGACACCATGAGACTTCTAAGACCAAATTACCCTCACTATATAACATGGGTAATAGACCTAGGATGTAAATTCATTAAACATAATTTGTTAAGCTAAATCATACAGGTTTTTCCCAATATACTCCATTCCGAAAAGAGGATGATGTTATCTACAAGCTAAAAAAGTTTTTGCTAACATTTGCGGTAGTCACTAATGCTGATGGTAGTCACTAACATCGGCGGTAGTTTTGGAATGTCCAGTTTTGGAAGAAAAAGTATCCAAAAATACTGATTTCCAAAGATAGATTAGTTTCTTAAAATAGCTAATGCCCGACAGAAGTACTAATGTTAGCATTAGCTCCCGAGACTTATTTATAGGGCGGCTCCTCTCCTTCTTTGGTATCAATTCCTTTGCCCTCCAAGCCACAACTCAAAATAAGTTGAGAGAGGCTCGTCTCTAGAGATCAAGAGAACTCCCTTAGGCGAACACGAAGATCGAAAGGCATTTTTTAAGGGAAAGTGCTACCTGATGAGTTTGATTTATATAGGGTTTTTTGGACTCATCTGGGCTTATTTTCATGCACTTGCACTTCATATTTATCTCATAATTGATTATATTTCACATGTTCTTCATTGGTACATGAAGTGCATAATTTGCATGTTGTAGTGCGCAATTGCGCTCTATTTTGCTGGGGGTAAGCACATGGTGCTCCCTATTATGTTTCTATGTTCGTATTGCAGTTCTGTACATGTGGGTGTAAAGCCCATGTCCTATTGGATTATTTTGTGTATTTTGCACGGTCGTGCAATTTTCCTTCTCGCACGGGCGTTCTGCCCGCGCATTTTCTTTTATTATCTTGATCGTCTTGATCGCCTATCACACAAACGTGCATGACCAATGTGCTGAAATTCTGAGTTCTGTCTCTGCTCGTGCAATTTGGTCACGCATGGTTGATTTCAACCGTGCGATAATAAATTGCACGAGCGACCTGCTTTGTCTAAAAATTTAATATTTTTATTGCTAGTGTGTTTCCTTCACACACGGTTGGATTCAACTATGGGAGAAGAAATTCACAGAAGCTGGTGTTTGTTTTGAAAATTAGAGTTCTTTCACTACCCGTGCATTTTTGTTCGCACACGGTTATTGCAACCGTGTGTGAGGAGAAATCGCGCGAGCAGACCCTTGGCATGTAGTGGAATGTTTCTCATAAATATTACATGGTTCGAACGCACGACCGTGCGTTCGACCGTGCAAGTTCATTTTTCTCATGATTTTCTATTTAAACGCAGATTGTCGCTGATTTTCAGATCGCTTCTTCATTCTTCACTAGTTCTGTCGCAAACCCTAAGGGAAGAGCTTCGGATCCTCCTTCCTCCACCACTCATTTGGGCTTTTCCCTAGGTCGCTTCACATCATCCAAGTGCTTCAAGAAGAGGAATCTGCGCTCAAAATCGACGTCAAGCACTCTTTGCATTGGACGTGGTCGGATTGTAGTTTACCAGAGAAGACGGGTCAATTGAGAGCAATTGATAGCCCTCCTCTGCCCCAGACGATAGTTGTGACTGAGCAAGGACACAGACTGACGAACTGGTGATTCCTATCGTGAATTTACAACAAGCCTCCAGATTCATTTGCATCTTTTGCCTTTTTCTTCTTTTGATTTGGTATTGTTGAATGTAATCCTCACTTATGATTATGAATGCCCTTCTAAACACTTGTTGTGAAATTCTATTTTCATTATTATGAAATATTTGGTTTGTTTAGATTGTGCTTGAAGTGCACCCTTTCTGCCATCACCCTCCACTCCATTCCGCGAGCCTACTCTTCCATTCTGCGAGCCTTTTCTTCCACTACACAAGCCTACTTTTCCATTCCGCAAGTCTACGCATCCATTCTGTGAGCCTACTCTTCTATCCTCCAAGCAAAGCAGTGCATAACGGCCTATGTAATCCCACATGTTGTGAAGCGGTGCCGGCGACCTGCATTGTTAAATTTGGTTTCTCTTATTTTGTTCTTCGCAAACCAAATCAAGCCTTATGCAACCTATCTGACTGCAAGGACCTCAAATTCAAGTCCTTCCACGAAAGATAACACCACCTTATTGTGTTCCACGTGAGATCAATACTTGGAGATAACATCCCATTTTATATTACTTTAGCGACGGGTGCACTTGCCAGTTTCTGCATCAAGTTTTTGGCTCTGTTGCCAGGGAACATAGTCGTGTGAGTTTCTAGAGAGGGATTCGAGAGATAGAAGCCCTTTTCTATTTGCTCATACCATTTTTCTTCATTTAAATTTTTAGATAGCTTCTTTTAAATTCCTTTGTTTCTAATCTCTTTTGTAATTTTTCAAAAGCAGACATTCGTTTTTATTTGCGTGTGTGTTGTTAATTCTTGCATTGAATATTGTGGGATTGGTGAATTCTCCCCACATTACATCTTGTTTTCGTATATCTATACTCGATGTTGGTGGTGCGTGGATTATGATCATAAGACAAATGAATGTTCTATGGGAGATCATGGTTATAATTCACATGGCCCACCTTATGGAGCATCGGCATCCCATGGTACTTTATACGCTGCGCAAACTTACTATAACTATGCACCACCACAACAGGCAATGTCTCCATATTTCATCCCGACCTCTCAAAGGCCGAGAGGAAATGGAAAACGATGTTTGTGTTGTCATAGCACTGACCATGCATTGAAAGATGTGCAGAATTTTAACGCCAAATAGAGAGTGATCAACCGGGTATTCTTATCGGTCCATGCCCTTTACTATGGTTTATCTGCTAATTTTGATGACATATCTACAATACCAACTTGTTTATGAGGGATGACTGCTGATATTCCCATCGGTTTCTTTGCTGACCGGTGTGACGACATTGTGGAGTTGCCTCTCTTTATGCATTTATCCCCAAATTTCTAACTCGCCTTTGAAGGAACCTGCTCACACATTCTCTGATATAGCTAACATCGTGAGTCCACTTCCTTCTCTGTAAGAACTCTCTACACCTATTTTTGATGATCTGGTTGATGATGTTGTGCAGGGTGATGATTCGGAGCCTGAGGCTGTGCCAAAGTCGGATGAGGATGTTATTCTCTCCATTGGGAAGTGTGACTCCTTGGAACATGATGATGCATTGAGGTGGGATGAGGAGGATACCCATTTTGATGAAGAGGTTTGCACTTCCTCATCGGAAGAAGAGGTCAAATTCACCATCAAAGACCTCGAGCTTTCGGATTCCCCTCACTATGACTCATATGATACATACAGTGATCTATGCTTGGATCCTACTGGGAGTATGATCGAGACCACTCCCCCGATTGCTGATTATTTAGTTTTTCTTCTCTTTTATTTCATGGCCACCTTTCCCTGTGAGCCTATGCAGGTTGAGCTTTCGCGGGTACTCTAGGAGGACTTGGAGCATTTTGCTCAAGTCAATGATGCAAGCATCCTCTTATGAGAAGAGGTTGATCCCCCTCTATAGAGGAAGCTTCACCATTGGTATTCTCCTCCTGCTTCCTCCCTGAAGACAACACCTTGCTGGGCAAGGATATTTTTGTTGAGATGAGTGAGGATTCCTCCTCCTCTTACATTCTCTTCCCTCTACCTAAAAGGAGAAAATATCATTATTCAAGTAGAGGGGTAATTGTTCTATCGCTGCATTGATACCTCCTACAAACATAGTTTTTAGGCTAGTTAAATGTGCACTTTTCCTTCCATTATCCCATAGCTAGAACTCTTTAAGTTCTGAATAAGTCGTGTTCAGAGGACAATAAACTCAATAGTTATTATAGAGAAAGTTCCAAACCTTGTATATACTTCTTGAATACCGAAAAACAAGTATGAGTACAAATATATAAGAGAGAAGAGAATAAGATCTAGCTATACAAATAATGTGGGACTAAACACTAACTCCTACATGAGTCAATACATCATCTTTCCTAGTATTTTCTAACACTCCACCGCAAGCTGGAGCGTACAAGTCGTAGGCACCAAGCTTGGACAAGAACTGATAGTAGAGACGTCATGGTAAGGCCTTGGTGAAGATATCAGCAACTTGCTGAGCAGCAGGAACATGTGTTAACTCTATCTTCTTCAACTAAACCTTCTCCCGAATGAAGTGACAGTCAACTTCAATATGTTTTGTCCGTTCATGGAAGACCAGATTTTTGGCAATGTGTATAGAAGCTTGACTATCGCACAATAAAGTTGCGGGTGAGGAGAGTTTGACTCCTAGATCATCAAGGAGACCCTCAAGCCATGTGAGCTCATACATAATAGCTGGAATAGATCGATACTCAACCTTAGCAGATGAGCGAGCAACCACGGACTGTTTCTTGTTGTGTCATGTAATAAGATGTCCTCCAAAGTAAGTGCAATATCCACTTGTGGAACGACGGTAATTCAAAGAGCCAGCATAATCAGCATCAAAATATGCAATCAGAGATAAGGGAGATGAAGAGGACTTGTATACAAGCCCTTCTCCAGGAGCAGTCTTTAAGTAATGAAGAATACGTTCGACAGCCTGAAGATGAGAGATATGTGGATCATGCATGAATCGACTGACAATTCCAACAACAAATAATATATCAGGTCTAGTAATAGTGAGGTATATCAGCTTTCCCACAAGGCGACAATAATACTCTGGATTCGAAAGAAGCAAATTGGAGTCTGAGGCATGAGCACAAAGCTTGTGATTAATATCCATAGGAATGTCAGTAGGCTTGCATCTAGAATATCCTGCATCATGAAGTAGGTCAAGACAGTACTTTCTTTGAGATAACACAAGCCCATCAGATCTCCAAGCCACTTCGAGACCAAGAAAATATCGAAGGATTCCCAAGTCCTTTGTTTGAAACACGGTTGCTAGATGTTGTTTGATCATCTGTATTCCTGAAAGATCATTTCTTGTAATCAGAATATCATCTACATAAACTAATAGAATTATTTTGCCCGTTGGACGATGACGAGAAAATAGAGAGAAGTCGGTCGAACTCCGAGTGAACCCAACAGCACTAACGGCCTTGCTAAATTTGTCAAACCATGCCCAAGGAGACTGTTTGTGACCATAAAGAGACTTCTTCAAACAACAGACAAGAGAATCTCTCGTGGTCTCAAACCTGGGAGGTTGTTGCATATAAATGGTCTCCTATAAATCTCCATTAAGAAAGACATTTTTGACATCCAATTGGTGCAAGGGCCAGTGGTGGTGAACTGTGAGGGAGACCAACACACGAACAGTATTGAGTTTAGGGACTGGAGAAAAGGTCTCATCATAATCTAATCGTTGTTATTGAGTGAAGCCGCCAGCTACAAGACGAGCTTTCAACCGGTGAACTATCCCATCCAGACCCAGTTTGATGGCAAACACCCACTTACATCCCACACAAGATTGTTCATGAGGAAGCGGGACCAAATCCCAAGTGTGGTGTAACACCCCTATCCGTCACATAGCATATAGCAGTAGGTCCGGCCGGGGCCCGACGCCATATACTACAGACAGACCGGTTGGTTACGTGTTGAAACCATTCAACCAATCATGTCGTCCTACACAACACCTAGCAGAAGCAATTTATTAGGTTGCAAAAGAAATAAGAACCCAGCCACAACAGCATGAATGTCCACTACAAACTCAGGAATGTATACATACACCAAAAGAGAAATGGCCTTAAGTCCTTACACGGTTCACTTAACAAAAGAAGTGTTTTCCAAACTTCGGCACGCAGGCCGGCCATACATGAAAAATGGGAAAGAAACATAAGCAATTAGGCCTTCGAGGGCCGGCACAGTAACAAGGGCTTTAGCCCGCTATTTCCCGCTCTGCTCCGCAGCACCTGCAAGCCACAAACCACCGCCCGGTGGCAAACAATAGCAACGGTCAGCAATGCTGACCAAATTATAACGATCCTGCCCCCACATTCGGGGCGGCGATGCTCTTTCCCTGCACTTTATTAGCATAGGCACTTATATAAAGTATTTTCACTTCACCACAGGCGTAGGCTCGCACGGCCACACACCCCGTGCACTCAGGGCACATTCTCGGCGAACCGGCCAACGTCACGTCAATTCAAGCCATAGACGTTCCCAATCCACCACCGCCTCTTGGACGGTCATCCATATGAGCATTTTGCCTTCCTGGCCTTGGTCACGACAATTTAAGCCATAGACCACCGAAGACCCTCATCCATGCCAACGGTCCTACCGAACGACATAGACCGGGTACGGTTCCGCCTGATCCGTGCTCATACCGCAACGACAATTTAAGCCATATGCGCAGGCCAAGACTCACCGAGTCCCGTTTCCACCACAATAATCACATAACCCGGTTATGTTCACGTTGGCTCCCCGGCCATCGTGTTGGCAAAACCCACTTTTGCCCAGTTTTCCTGGTGCACCTTGGAGTTAATCTCCAAGGCTCCCTGATGCAATCTACCACGTAGAAAACCTGAAAACACCCAAACATCCGGAGTCTTGCCCGGTACAAATGCAATGCAACATCACCGATCCGGACCAACATGTCCGAATAGGCTTCACACACAATGCCTATGTCCGTTTACGCATACGGACTCTACACAAGAGGGACTTCACATATCTATCCCAAGGAACGCTCTAACTCTTCGCTCACTCGCGAGAGAGGGTTCCCTATGCAAAGGAAAAGAGGGCTTCACATGCCCAAGGATGAGAAATCGTTACCCTTGCGTTCTTCCGCGGCGCCATGAAAATCTATGCGGATGAAAAGCACCGCAACAGCGTCACCTCCGCGGATCTAGGCTCGGATCGCGATTCGGAGCTCCGAATCTCCTCCGGCGGCCGGATCTTGGTCTCCTCCTCCAAACTTGCTCTCCCCTCTCTCTAAAACTTAGAGAGAGATTTACTTGGATGGAATGAGGGATTCTAACCCTAAAACCCAGCTAAAACCTCTCAGGAACAGCCCCCCCACCGTCGGATCCAAAGCCAAGGAAACGAACGGTCAAGATTAGATCTAAAATCATAAAATCTGGGTCGAACACGGGTTCACACACGGCCGTGTGCCTGGTCGTGTAGCTCATTCGCCGTCTCGACCAAAATTGAAAACCAGTAACACGGCATGTGACACGGCCTCCGACACGCCCGTGTCACCGGCGACACGCCCGTGTCGGGACCCGTGTCACGCCCCCCGTGTACAATCGGCCAACAATTCGCAGTCAGAGAGGTATACGACTTGGTGACACGGCATTAGACACGCCCGTGTCAAACTAGACACGCCCATGTTCGTGCCCGTGTCACTGCCCGTGTATCCCACCGTACAGCCCAGGTGTGACACGGCCTGGGACACGCCCGTATCCTAGGCCGTGTTCCACCACACGACCATCGTCGACCTGAACTGGTCGACGACACGGCCCGAGCTCGACACGCCCGACACGGCCTCCGACACGCCCGTGTCGGGACCCGTGTCACCTGCACCAAACCTTGTCTTGGTCAAAATCGATCCCCATCGCTCCTACAACATTTTGGGGTGTTACAATTCTACCCCCCTTAAAGAATTTCGTCCACGAAATTAATAAAGGAAAAAACATGACTTAACGTAAGTCAGTACCTGAGCGGAACAATTCCGGGTACTCCTCCAGTATAGTCTGCTCCCGTTCCCAAGAGAGCTCCTCTCGCCCGCAATTATCCCACTGGACCTTAACCATCCGGATCTCCTTGTTACGGAGTCTCTTGACCTCAACATCTTCGATACGAATGGGCTTGACCCTAGTCGTCAACCCCTCGTCCACCGGCACTTGGTCAACCGCGATCACCTGCGAAGGCTCCTGCACCGCCTTCCGCAACACAGAAATGTGGAACACATCATGTAATCCACTTAATTCCTCCGATAGCCTCAAACGGTATGCCGCTTTGCCGACTCGCTCCAGAACCTCAAAAGGTCCAAGGTATCTTGGGCTCAGCTTCTTCAAGCGTCTCACCCGCGAAACCCCCTTGAACGGCTTCACTTTCAGGTATACCCAATCGCCTACCGCGAACTCCACGTTCTGGTGCTTGGCATTGTAATACTTCGCCTGCCGGTCCTGAGCGATCAACAAGCGCTCCCGAATGATCCGCACTAACGAGGTAGCACTCTCCACCTCCTGCTTCTTGTACAACCTTGCCTCACCCGTTTCAAGCCACGATAACGGCGTGCGACACTTCCTACCATACAGGGCCTCGAAGGGCGCCATTTGTATACTCGTTTGGTAGCTGTTGTTGTACGCGAACTCCCATATCAACCGCTCATCATGCACCGACAACCAGTTGGCTTGGGCGGGAGCCCTGCGACTCAACGCATCTGCAACTGCATTGCTCTTCCCGGGTACATAATGTATTTTGAAGGTGTAGTCCCCTAGGAACTCCATCCACCTCCTCTGCCTCATATTAAGGTCCTTTTGATCCAACAAGTATTTTAGGCTCTTGTGATCGGTGTATATATCGACCCTTACGCCGTACAGGTAGTGCCTCCACAACTTGAGTGCAAATATCACGGCCGCCAACTCCAAGTCGTGGACCGGATAGTTCCTTTCATGCACTTTCAGCTGACGCGATCCATACGCAATTACACTTCCATGCTGCAACAACACACAGCCCAAACCAATACCCGAAGCGTCGCTATACACCTCAAAGCCCTCGGTCCCACTCGGCGAACTAAGCACTGGCGCCGTGGTCAACCGTCTCTTCAGCTCCTCAAAAGCTTGCACGCACTCTTGCGTCCACAAGAATCTCTGATCTTTCCTTGTCAACTTCGTGAGAGGTAGCGCTATCCGCGAGAAGTTCTCTACGAAGCACCTGTAATATCCGGCAAGCCCGAGGAAACTACGGACTTCCGCGACAGAAGATAACGCAGGCCACTCCCGTATCGCAACAATCTTCGCCGGATCCACCGCTATACCTTCCCCACTAACAATGTGACCAAGGAACGCTACTGAAGGTAGCCAGAACTCGCACTTGGAGAACTTTGCGTATAACTCATTCCTTCTCAGAGTCTCCAACACCAGGTGCAAGTGCTTGAAGTGGTCTTCTTCGCACTGCGAGTACACCAATATATCATCAATAAAGACGATCACAAAGTGATCCAGGAAGTCTCGGAACGTCCTGTTCATCAAGTCCATAAATACCGATTGCGCATTCGTCAGTCCAAACGGCATGACCGTGAACTCGAAATGCCCATACCTCGTACTGAACTCCGTCTTCGGGATATCATACTCCCTGATCCTCAGCTGATAGTACCCCGACTTCAAGTCCAACTTGGAGTATACCAACGATCCGACTAACTGATCAAAGAGATCATCAATTCTCGGGATCGGGTACTTATTCTTCTCCGTCAGCTTGTTCAACTCTCTGTAGTCGATACACAGCCGCATACTACCATCCTTCTTCTTAACGAAGAGGACCGGTGCGCTCCAAGACGACGAGCTTGGACGCACATAACCTTGCTCCATCAGCTCCTCTAGCTGAACTTTCAACTCTGCCATCTCCTTAGGCGCCAACCTATACGGAGCACGTGACACCGGTTTGGCCCCCGGCACGAGCTCGATGGTGAAATCAATCTCCCGCTGCGGTGGGGCTCCGGGAAGACTATCCGGGAACACATCTGGGTATTTGCAAACCACGGGAATGCTATCTGAAAGTGAGGGGATAAGTTGTAAACTACTCTAGAGGGGGGGTGAATAGAGTATTCAAATTTTATGAATAACTAGTCAGCTCCCTTGGAGTTGATTTGCGGAATAAAATAATCTGATACTTGAACCCTAAGAGCCTAACACAGTGAAGTGCACAAGTGAGAGAGTTAACTGAAATTTCAGATTAACTATAAACCTATCACAGCAACTAGCAATCCTAGGTAGTTCTATCACAGCCACAGAATAAGCAATTTAAACAAAACAGCCAGAGACACAGGATATATAGTGGTTCCCTCTTAATAGGTACTCCACTCTTCTACCACCCTGGTAGGAATCCACTACAGGTTTTTGCTAAGGTGCCCTGCCACCAATGATCTGATTCAGGTAGATCAAACAGACCCTTTGAGCTTTTGATAAGGATGCTCAACCACAGGTTGTTGATAAGGTGCCCTGTCACCAACGTTCACTTTTGAAGAGATGTGAACAAACTCTTTTTACAAAGGGGTTGAGAGGGTTAGATTATCTTCTCTGTTGTAAATACAGATTAGAGAAGACTTGTGGATTCTCTAAAGAATCAAAGTCTCCCCCTGGCTCAGTGAAAGTCCAGGGAAAGCCTTTGCTTCAGGATGAAGGAGTTTCAGATATACTGAAACTAAATCCTCAGAAATCTGTAGACAGATTTTTATCAGGTCTTCAGATTCTGGAGCACGTGAAGCAGATCTGGAGCTTTTTCTGAAGTCTTGAAAAACTCTAAGCAGATGCTCAGGAGACTTGAGAATGAAATAGATTGCTTTGGACTTTTGCTTCAGGAAAACTTTTCTTCTTCTGATTGTGAGATTGTGAAGAGTTGCTCTGGAGAAGCTTGAAAGAATGCAGCACACTAAAATCTCTCTGTTACTGTAACTTCTTGTTTAAAAAAAACTTTCTTAAATATGTCTTCTCATTTTTCCTTTGGAACGGCTCTATTGATTTGAATTCTCGAGCCCTGCAACAGATTATCTCAAAATAGAATATAGCAATAGGAATAGAATGACCTATTAGCTCTCTGTCAGTCCCAATAAGGAAATAAATGAATAGGAAAATATCTCAGCATAAAGATTTATCGTTCTTGGAAATAGCATACACCGCCAACGGCTAGAATACAGCCTGGCAATATATTTTGTATAATAAGACAAAAATGCTTTATCAAAATACGAAATCCCGTAATTTATGCTTGACATATTTGGTAAGTAATTCATTTGAATTTAAGCTATAAATTAGCAAAAACATTCTTCAGAAAATCTTTCTAACCACACGCTAAAACACTTGGAAATAAACCAAGGAATAAAATAAATACAAACTGTTAAAGGCAGACAGAAATCATCGAACAGGGGTTCGATGATCGTCGACCTAGCTAACAGATCGTCGACTGAAAACAGAAATCTGTCGAAACAGAAATCGTCGAACGGCAATCGTCGACCAGCTCAAGATATCGTCGACTAAAGCAGAAAATCTGTTAACACAGAAATCGTCGAACATCTCATGATGTCGACGACTAAGGCAGAGATCTGTCGAGACAGATATCGTGAAACAAGACCACGATCGTCGAACTGCTGATAGCAGATCGTCGACCATCCTTCAGAGCATAATAAGCTTGCTCTGAGATCGTCGACCATCGGTCGACGATAATTGTCTTGACTTCAACGATTCTATAGCCCTGCTATCGTCGACCACTGATCGACGATCGCGAGGCCTCGTTCGACGATGGTCGAACGGAAAAAGAACCTTAACTAAAAATTCATTCTACAACTTCTATTCTAAACTCTAGGTCAGATATAAACTGCCCTAGGGAGACTAAACAAAGTCTAAACATGATCATATATAGTTATATGGATCAAGAGGGGCTGGAAAGGGATTACATAAGCCAAATCACATCTAGGGTACCAACAATCTCCCCCTATTTGGGTTATGTTATCCAATTCGATCTAAAAAGTAATGCACACAATAACAAAAGCAGATATTAACCAAAAATTTAAATCACAGGCAATCCACAGGAAAACAAAAAACCATAAATCAGCAGAACTAAAGTATCAAGCAGATTTATCAGAGGTTTTAGCATCAGATGATTTCTTAGGGATTACAGCTGGTTTGAAGATAATTTCTCTGTTTGGATTTGCTGCTTGTCTTTTGGATAGCATTAGATCGTGTTCACCAATAATTTTCTTTTCAGCATAGCTTGGTAGAACTGCAGCAGGGTGCAATTTCATGTATTCTTCAGTATTGAAAATTTCAGAGTTTACTTGAATTTTGCTGAGTTCCTTTTCTCTGAATTCGGACATAGTTGTATATGCTGTAGGGTCTAGTCCTTGAGCTTTGGCTCTCTCCATCATGCTTAGTGCAATAGATTCCTTAAATCTTGCCATAGAGGCAATTCTTTCAGATTCAGTCATATCTGATGGAGAGGGTGGTCTGTCAGAGTCAGCTTGAGCTGCAATCTCCATGTTCCTTTGAAGAGCTGTGGCTATTTTGCTTGAGTCAGAAGGAATTTGTGCAGCCTTCTTAGGATTAGTTTCAGCATAAAGAGATCTTGGAGGAGCAAGTTCAATGAACTTCTTGTGGGATTTCTCTGAATAGACCACTCTTTTTCCTTTTGTTTCAATTGTCTCAGCAGCAGCAGGTTTCCTTGATGAGGAGGATGGACCTCTCCTGGGAGGAGAAGGTTTCCATTCTGGAACTTTCTTTTTAGGAGAAGGAGGAGGAGAGAAGGTAGGTTGCTAAAAAGTCATCTCCTTTATTTGTTCCATGAGAACATTTTCATTTCTTTTTCTTCCTTGTCCTGATACATCTTGGCCTCCCTGGCTTTGGTTACTCCTTCTCTGGTAGGACTGATGAATGTTAGAGCTGGCTGATCTTGCAGATGGGGCAGAAGAGAGACTTCCAGAGGCTCCAGCACCAGGAGGTGGAGGAGGACCTCTGGGGGGGAATTTCTGAATAGGGGTGTCATATCTTTTTGATCTCTTTTTCTCTCTTGTCTGATTCTTTGAGAGCCTCATCCAGGGTCGAAATTCTTTGCTCTTGGGATCAATTCCCTTCAGAATGAAATATGGAACATCCTTGTCTGGATTGGCAGTAGGAGGAGCAGATGCTTTCCTTTTCTTGGATACAGCCTTTTTCTTTTTCTGGGAGCTATCAGAATCCTCAGAGTCATCATCATCAGAGGAGTGAGATGAGGTTCTGCCGGCATAATCATCAAAGTCTAGATTTGGGATATCCTTGGCAGCTATAGCATGTTCAGCCTTCTGCTTCTCTCTATCTTCTCTTTCTCTTGCTTCCTCAATGGCATCTTGCTCAAGGAGGGCATCAAGATCAACATTTGGAGTGCTCTTCCAGAGATCTGATTTAGGATACAAGTCAGGAACTATCCTGGGGACCAGTTCTGCAGTAGAAGGAATGGATAGAGGATAGGTAAGGATAGGAGGAGAAAAGATGACAATATCTGCAGGGGAAGATGCTTTTTCTAGAGAGATGGCTAGGGAATCCAAATGATAATTAGCCAACCCTTCAATGTACTCAGAGGCAATATTCTCAGCCACAAAGGCTATAAATTGTTCTAGGTTTAGAGTACCTGAGCTTGATTCCTTTTCAGTCATCTTGGAGGCTTTTTCTAGTAAATCTAGCACGGCCTCAGCTTCTTCAGCAGCAGCAGCAGTGTTGATTGTGCCTGCATACAAAGAAAGATAGGTTAACAACCAAGTGGGAATAAAATATTCCCCCCAAGGTGAGCAACAACAGGTAATTGATAGAGTTACCTGAAGATCTACACAGGATACCACTTTGCATCTAGGAAGAAGGTTATAATTCCTTCTAGATGTTTAGCGACATCAGGGATAGACACCTCTGCAAGACACACGAGGAGTGCTATACAGGAAAAGAAGAGAGAGTCCTTGACCAAGGGGTCATCAAGGTACTCAGGTCTATAAGAGACCATTTTCTCTTGAAAAGAAGGAACAAGAGGAGTAGATGTGAGTGAGGACTCACAGTCTAGGTTAAGATAGGATTCCAAATCTTCAATGGAATTTGCAGCAACATCTTGCAATACTGATGCAGGATCATCAACAGCTGAGATGAGATAGGAAGGAATAAGAAATTAACTCCAAGTTGGAGTGAATTAATTAGAATCTTAAATAACATTATACCATCAGATTGAGCAGCAACATTCTCAAATTGTTGAACCACTACTTCTGTATCAGTAGTGTTCAATGGAGATTTTTCACCAATGTCCATGGGGACTACTTCATTATCTTTCTCAGGGATTTCTTCATCAGAAGCTTGATTCACTAGGGAGTGAATGTCCTTGTTAGATAAAGATATCAATTTAAAATCCTGATTATAACCTTTAGAGGAAGTGATTTATCTTTTGGATGCTTTGGAAGCTCTTGAGATTCTTCTACAATTGCTGAAAGGGGAAGAGAAGAGTTGTCCTGAAGGGCCAAGGCATCACCTGAGACCACTTCAACAGACATCTCCCCCTGCATGACTTCAGTGGGAACTGGAGTCATGCATCTTACTAAAGAGGGCTCAGCAGAGGGTGGAAATGATTTGATGGCTTCAGTAAGGGCTTTGATGGATGCAATGAGAGGGGCATTGGCAGCCTCAATCATTTTTTGGATGGATGGAGTGATGAGCTCTACAACATGTGCAAGCAATTCAGGAGTTATCTGAAATGCTGATGATGTAGAGGTGGATGGAATGGAAGCAGTATGATCTACCACATGATCAAAGGAATCATGTGGAGATGGGTGAACATCAACATGAGTGTGGGATTCATGTTGAGAGAGGTGCGTGAGGATGGTAGCAGTCACCATGTCAACACTGGCTGAAGCTGCCAGATGTTGTGGTGTTGGTGACTGGGGTGGAGATGCAGGTGGAATGAGAGATGCATGTTATGGTGGCACTGCAGGGTGTGTGGAAGGTAATGCAGGAGATGAGGATGCAGGGGTAAAGAGGGAGGATGAAGGAATTTCTGAGCCTTCCCCAGCAAGCTGGAGAGTGGCTGAATCAGCCCTTGTGTCTGATGGAGGGTTAGGATCAACCCTGGCTGACTTCTTGATAACTCTCTGAGATTTCTTGAAGAGAGAGGGGTCCAACCTCTTGCTGGCGTTGACTGCGGAGGGTGCAGAAACAAGCAGCAGGGGTGCTTTCACATATAGAAACACACCCAACACCCTGGCAAGATTTACTTCTTTCTGATTGTTCTTTCTCCTTATTAGTTCAAACAGAACTTTTCCCCAGGCAATCTGTGCCTTATTCACCAAAGCTGACATCAGGGCAAATTGTTGCCTGTTGATGTTGTCGTGAGCAGAATGTTTTCCCAAAACGACCTTGCCCACCAGGTCGGCCAGAAACTTGTACTCTGGAGACAGGTTTATCTTTAGCAGCTTAGCTGGAATACCCTCAGCATGGCCCATCACAGTTAGCATGCGGCCATATTCTTCTGAATTTTGCTCATAGTCCTCAGTTCCGGTTGGCAGTCCAAACAGCTCAGTCAAAACTTCAGGAGTCAGAATGACCTCCTCTCCATTTATCTTTCCAGTCATCGCTTCGTCGCTGGAGGACGAGGTATATACCCATTCTCGAATCTCTGGTATATTAATCTTTGGTGAGAATGACATAAATTTCTTTAGGCCTTGATCTTCACATAGCTGCAGAATGGCTTGGATGGGTTGATCACATCGGCTGAAAGAATCGAAGTCGACACAGAAGCCAGTGTCGAACTTCATCCCAAAGAGAACTGCAGAAGGAATCGCCATAGGATTTGAGAGAAAATGGCGAATCGAGAAGCAAAGCAGGGGAGAAGAGAATCGCGCGGGATTAGAGTTCGAGAGCGAATTCTAAGCCAGAAGATGGAATATGAAAAGACGGAGCGGAAGGACGACGATCTCCAGACCTAAATCGACTATTAGATACAAATCTGCGATCGTCGATCCCGGAATAAAATCGGTCGTCGAATAATGATCGACGATAGTCAATGCTTGACTAATCGTCAAATATCGACCGACTACAAGCAATCACCACGATCGTCGATCAATATATGTTGGTCGACGATTCTCCACACAGCACAGAAAATCTGTCGTCGACCATTGGTCGACGATAGATACCTAAGGAGAGATCGTTGACCGGTTGATCGACGATTTCTGCCTTACTACCGAACGAGCTGTCGTCGACCGTTGGTCGACGATAGTTCTGACCTGGTCAAAGATCGTCGAGCAGTCGTTCGACGATTTTAGACAGAAAACAAAACTATCCAAATTTTCACTACTCTGAACCATTAATCATACCAAGCTGGTTCAGGAAGAACAAATGCCTTTGTTCATCAAGGGGCTTAGTGAAAATATCTCCTCTCTGCAGGTCTGTGGATATAAATTCCATTGCTATCTTGTTCTTTTCCACATTATCTCTCAGAAAATGATGTCTAATCTCAATGTGCTTGGTCCTGGAATGGTGCACAGGATTTTGAGCAATTGATATTGCACTGGTACTGTCACACAGAATTTTTGTTTTTGAGTGTGTATACCCATAATCCACTAGCTGATTTTGAATCCACAGGATCTGTGAACAACAACTAGCTGCTGCAATATATTCAGCCTCAGCAGTTGAAGTAGACACAGATGCCTGTTTCTTACAAAACCAAGAGACAAGTCTCTCTCCCAGGAACTGACAGGTCCCTGAGGTGCTTTTCCTGTCAACTCTACATCCAGCATAATCAGCATCTGAATATCCAATTAATTCAAATCCTGACTCAGCTGGGTACCACAGTCCTAAGTTAGGGCATCCCTTAAGGTATCTCAAGATCCTCTTGAGGAGAGTTAAGTGAGATTCCTTTGGGTTGACCTGAAACCTAGCACATAGGCATGTAGCAAACATTATGTCAGGCCTACTTGCAGTCAAATACAGCAGGGAACCAACAATGGCTCTATAGTTCTTTTGATCAACAGACTTGCCATTTACATCAGAATCAATAACTGCATTTGAGGCCATAGGTGTGCTCATTGATGAGGCATCAGACATTCCAAATCTTTTAACCAGCTCTCTGGCATATTTTGATTGAGAAATGAAGATACCATCAACACACTGTTTCACTTGGAGACCAAGGAAATAGGATAACTCACCCATGCTGCTCATCTCAAACTTGGAGTGCATTAGTTCAGAGAACCTCTTGCATAGTTTGGGATCAGTGGAGCCAAATATAATGTCATCTACATAGATTTGAACTAACAGTTGTGAGTCCTTATGATGTCTAATAAATAGGGTTCTATCTACTACACCTCTCACAAACTTGTGTTCTAGAAGGAAATTTGCTAAGGTCTCATACCAAGCTCTAGGAGCTTGCTTAAGTCCATATAGAGCCTTTTGGAGTTTGAACACATGAGTGGGTAAGGTTGATGAAACAAACCCTGGTGGTTGTTCAACAAACACTTCTTCCTTTAAATCTCCATTGAGGAAGGCACTCTTCACATCCATTTGGAAGACCTTAAATCTTTTATAGGCAGCATAGGCTAGGAAAATCCTAATGGCTTCTAGTCTAGCTACAGAGGCAAAAGTTTGATCATAATCTATGCCCTCCTCCTGTCTATAGCCTTGAGCTACTAGCCTAGCCTTATTTCTAACTACTATGCCTTGGGCATCAAGCTTGTTTCTAAACACCCACTTGGTGCCTATGATCCGTTGGCCTCTTGGTCTTGGAACCAAAGTCCAAACTTTACATCTTTCAAACTGGTTAAGTTCCTCTTGCATGGCTATAATCCAGTGTGGATCAAGCTCAGCATCTTTAAT
This sequence comes from Platanthera zijinensis, assembly GCA_039513925.1. NCBI lineage: Eukaryota > Viridiplantae > Streptophyta > Magnoliopsida > Asparagales > Orchidaceae > Platanthera > Platanthera zijinensis. The sequence continues at coordinate 63,353,204 of CM077086.1, forward strand.
GGTTAGGGGCTCAACCTGAGAAAGGAAACAAGCAAACATCACATCTTTGTTGAGTTGATGTCTTGTCTGGACTCCTACTGAAATGTCTCCAATCACTTGAGATACAGGATGATCTCTAAGTGTGACAAGATTAGTAGGTTCAACAATGATCTGATCTTCAACAGTTTCAGGATTTGATTCCTCATGTGGAATTTGATCAACTGTTGGAGCAGGTGCTTTAACTTGAAGAAGTTCTACATCAGATTCAGAATCTGAAGAAGCAACCTGAGGAGTTTGTTGGGGATGATTCTCCTGTGTGAGTCTCAAACCTTCCAAATCCTTACTTACTCCTAGAACTTGCACTGTACTATTAGAGGAAGAGTCCTTCTCCTTATAATACATGAGTGTCTCATCAAAAGAGACATGTGCAGACTCTTCTATCTTAAGAGAGGATTTATTGAGGACCCTATAGGCTTTGCTTACTTGAGAGTATCCCAGAAAGACTCCCATTGAAGCTTTTGCCTCAAATTTTCTATGGTATTCTTTGTTATTGTTGTGAACAAAAGCAACACAGCCAAACACTCTAAAATAGTCTATTTTAGGTTTCACTTGCTTAAGTAATTCATAGGGAGTCTTACCCTTAAGTTTATGTATCAGACTTCTGTTCAATACATAGTTAGCTGTGCTAACTGCTTCAGCCCAAAAGGACAGAGGCATGTTAGCATCTGCCAACAATGTACTTGCAGCTTCAATTAGGGTTCTGTTTTTCCTTTCAACTACCCCATTTTGTTGAGGAGTTCTAGGAGCAGAGAAGCTATGTTTGATACCTTCCTTCTCACAGAATTCTTGCATAAGAAGAGACTCAAACTCAGTACCATGATCACTTCTGATCAAGGCAATCTGAGTAGAATACTCACTCTGTATACACTTTAGAAAATCTGTAAGAACCTTGAAGTTATCAGCCTTAGTTCTCAAGAAGAATACCCAAGTGAACCTAGAGAAGTCATCTACAATTACTAGAGTGTAAAACTTTCCTCCAAGACTCTGTACAGCAATAGGACCAAACAAATCCAAATGTAGCAAGTACAGGATCCTGGGAGAATCACTTTTGTTAACTGATTTAAAGCTATTTCTTGTTTGCTTACCTAATTGACAAGCTTTGCAAAGGCCTTCCTTCTTGTAGGGGCAAGAAGGTAAGCCTCTTACAAGATTGTATTTAGCCAACCTAGAAATGTTTTTCAAATTTACATGACTAAGTCTCTTATGCCAAAGGGTATTATTACTGGTTACTTCATTAAATAAGCATATTTCAGATTTGGATGAGTTAAAGTCTACAACATAAACATTACCAATTCTAATACCTACTAACACAACAGTATTATTTAAAGCAATATTACAAGCAGTGTCAGTAAACCATACCTTGTACCCAGCATCACACATTTGACTTACAGAGATTAGGTTGTGCTTTAGTCCGGAGACATACGCAACCTTCTTGAATGTTACAGCTCCTATGGTGAAGCTGCCATACCCTTCAGTCTGTCCACAGCTGGAATCCCCAAATACAACTTTTGGTCCCAGCTTGGCTTTGAACCCTGACAGATTCTTCTTCTTTCCTGTCATATGCTTTGAGCATCCACTATCCAGATACCATTTGTCATGTATGACTGGATAGGTCTTCACCTGCAAAGATATCAATTATACATTGTGGACCCAGGTTACCTTGGGTCCAGTATTCTTCACAAAAGAAAAACTGGATATAAAAGATTTTGCAGGCTTAGATTTATATCCTAAAGGGTGTGATCTCCTAGGTGGGATAATCCATTCAGTTGAAGGATTAAACATCCTAGGGTAGTGATTGGGATTTGCACATCTGGAAGTTTGAAATTTATTTTCCAGCTTAAGTCCAGATCGTCGATCCACGGTCGACGATCGCAAGCCATATCGTCGACCATTTGTAGTAGTGCTATGTTCTGGATTCCACGATCGTCGATCACTGGTCGACGACTCAAGATGAGATCGTCAATCTCCTGCACCAAAGATATCATACTTGGTGAAGGTGTTCAGCGATCGTCGATAGACGTTCGACGATTGGTTTGACGATCGTCGATTAATGTTCGACGATTTTTGTAAAGCTAGAAATTTTTTCTTCCTATTCTCTTTCTTAATCTTATTCTGAATTTTCTTGCATTTTTCAATTTCCTCAGTATTCTTTATTCCTGATTCAGAAACAAATTTTACTAGAGTGCTAAATCTCTCCTTTGTGAGGAGGATGGGTTCACTAGGTGTAGCACCTAAGCCTAGTTTATCATTACCAACCCTAGTGTTTGCTATACAGGTTATTTCAGATAATTTAAGGCTTCTGCCATTTAATTGTTCTTCTAACCTCTTAGATTTAGCTAGTTCTAATTTTAAGAATGTTACTTCTTCTCTTAATCTTTCTAATTCCTTTTCTAATCTGATTATTTCAGTACCTTCCATGTCTAGTTCCATTATTTTTAATCTAAGTGACTTAATTTCTTTTTCAGATAATAGTAAATCTAAACATAGAGTTTTAAATTTTAGTTTGAACTCAGGAGATGAGAAATCAAATGAGTCGATTACCTGGTCTTCCATAAAGGAATCTTCTTCATTGTCTCCTTCTTCTTCAGAATTCTCTGCAGCTGACAGAGAGCTGCAGGCATCAATAGCCATGAGGCAGACCTCTTTGGCTTTCTTCTCTTCTTCTTCTTCTGAATCACTGGAGCTAGAGGAGCAGGTATCCTCTTCTGTTTCACTCCAGGTAGCAGCCACAAATCCCTTGTCCTTCTTCTTGTATTTGTGTGATGAGGACTTGGAGTGGTGCTTCCTGTACTCTTTCTCATGTTTCTTCTCCTTGTGTTTCTTCTCTGGACAATCTGGGGCAATGTGTCCAGGCTTGCTGCAAACATAACAAATGATTTCTTTAGATGGAGTCTTGTCATACCTTGGTTTGTCCTCATGCTTGGAGAACTTCTTTCTGAGGTCTCTTCTTCCCATGTTGAAGAACCTCTTGGCAATGAGTGCCAGTAACTCCTCATTTGATTGACTTCCTTCAGAAGTCTCAGCCGCCTTAAGAGCTAGAGAGTGCTCTTTCTTTGTAGGTGTGGGAGTTTTTACTTCAATTGCAGCAGCTCTGCTCTTTACAGTTTGCTCATATGACTTGAGCTTTCCCAACAGAGCTTCTGTGGAGAGTTCCACAGTGTTTCTTCCATCCTTGATGGGCCATATCCTTGAGTCCCAAGAGATGGGAAGGCACATCAGGATCTTGTCATTTACTTCTGACAAAGTTATCTCCTTGTCCAAAGACCTCAGTTCACTTATTATTGAACTGAGTCTTGTGTACATTGTGTCAATGTCTTCAGCATCATCCTTCTTGAAATTTTCATACTGAGAGGTGAGATTGGATCTCCTGTCCTTCCTCTCATCAGCTGAGCCAGCAACTATGTGGTTGAGGGAATCCCACATAGCTTTGGCTGAGGTACATTCAGCAAGCTTCTGGAATATCTCATCAGACATTGTCTGAGCTAGGATATTCATTGCTTTAGCATCAGCTACTTTTGCCTTCTTGTAAGTTTCATTGTAGTCAGGTGGTGGCACAGCACTGAGATCAGCAGAAGTGGAAGCAGCAGCAGGCCTAGCAGGTGGTCCTGTCAAAATAGAAGAAAAGATATCTTCATCAATAGAATTCATGTATAGTCTTATCCTGGCCTTCCATATGCCAAACTTGGACAAGTTGCATACAGGAGGTCTGGTGCTTGAATAATCCTTAGACTGGGCCATGTGTGAAAGTGTTTGTGAATGGTATTAGGAAACAACTTATCACAGGATCTTTTAACTCAGGTGTTAGCATGTATGAACAGCTAACCTCCCTCTGATACCAATTGAAAGTGAGGGGATAAGTTGTAAACTACTCTAGAGGGGGGGTGAATAGAGTATTCAAATTTTATGAATAACTAGTCAGCTCCCTTGGAGTTGATTTGCGGAATAAAATAATCTGATACTTGAACCCTAAGAGCCTAATACAGTGAAGTGCACAAGTGAGAGAGTTAACTGAAATTTCAGATTAACTATAAACCTATCACAGCAACTAGCAATCCTAGGTAGTTCTATCACAGCCACAGAATAAGCAATTTAAACAAAACAGCCAGAGACACAGGATATATAGTGGTTCCCTCTTAATAGGTACTCCACTCTTCTACCACCCTGGTAGGAATCCACTACAGGTTTTTGCTAAGGTGCCCTGCCACCAATGATCTGATTCAGGTAGATCAAACAGACCCTTTGAGCTTTTGATAAGGATGCTCAACCACAGGTTGTTGATAAGGTGCCCTGTCACCAACGTTCACTTTTGAAGAGATGTGAACAAACTCTTTTTACAAAGGGGTGAGAGGGTTAGATTATCTTCACTGTTGTAAATACAGATTAGAGAAGACTTGTGGATTCTCTAAAGAATCAAAGTCTCCCCCTGGCTCAGTGAAAGTCCAGGGAAAGCCTTTGCTTCAGGATGAAGGAGTTTCAGATATACTGAAAATAAATCCTCAGAAATCTGTAGACTGATTTTTATCAGGTCTTCAGATTCTGGAGCACGTGAAGCAGATCTGGAGCTTTTTCTGAAGTCTTGAAAAACTCTAAGCAGATGCTCAGGAGACTTGAGAATGAAATAGATTGCTTTGGACTTTTGCTTCAGGAAAACTTTTCTTCTTCTGATTGTGAGATTGTGAAGAGTTGCTCTGGAGAAGCTTGAAAGAATGCAGCACACTAAAATCTCTCTATTACTGTAACTTCTTGTTTAAAAAAAACTTTCTTAAATATGTCTTCTCATTTTTCCTTTGGAACGGCTCTATTGATTTGAATTCTCGAGCCCTGCAACAGATTATCTCAAAATAGAATATAGCAATAGGAATAGAATGACCTATTAGCTCTCTGTCAGTCCCAATAAGGAAATAAATGAATAGGAAAATATCTCAGCATAAAGATTTATCGTTCTTGGAAATAGCATACACCGCCAACGGCTAGAATACAGCCTGGCAATATATTTTGTATAATAAGACAAAAATGCTTTATCAAAATACGAAATCCCGTAATTTATGCTTGATATATTTGGTAAGTAATTCATTTGAATTTAAGCTATAAATTAGCAAAAACATTCTTCAGAAAATCTTTCTAACCACACGCTAAAACACTTGGAAATAAACCAAGGAATAAAATAAATACAAACTGTTAAAGGCAGACAGAAATCATCGAACAGGGGTTCGATGATCGTCGACCTAGCTAACAGATCGTCGACTGAAAACAGAAATCTGTCGAAACAGAAATCGTCGCACGGCAATCGTCGACCAGCTCAAGATATCGTCGACTAAAGCAGAAAATCTGTTAACACAGAAATCGTCGAACATCTCATGATGTCGACGACTAAGGCAGAGATCTGTCGAGACAGATATCGTGAAACAAGACCACGATCGTCGAACTGCTGATAGCAGATCGTCGACCATCCTTCAGAGCATAATAAGCTTGCTCTGAGATCGTCGACCATCGGTCGACGATAATTGTCTTGACTTCAACGATTCTATAGCCCTGCTATCGTCGACCACTGATCGACGATCGCGAGGCCTCGTTCGACGATGGTCGAACGGAAAAAGAACCTTAACTAAAAATTCATTCTACAACTTCTATTCTAAACTCTAGGTCAGATATAAACTACCCTAGGGAGACTAAACAAAGTCTAAACATGATCATATATAGTTATATGGATCAAGAGGGGCTGGAAAGGGATTACATAAGCCAAATCACATCTAGGGTACCAACACTATCCAACGCGGACTTTGGCTCCACGGCCCCCACTATTGCGAAGAACAGCTCTGCACCAGCACGAACTGCCTTTACCACTTGAAGAGCAGACATCGGCGTCTTGCTCAACCCCTTGAGTCCCTCGAATGTTGTCCCTCGTCCAACACCCAGCTTGACCTCCTTCGGTCATAGTCAATCCAAGCTTTCTGCTCCGAAAGCCAATCCATCCCAAAGATCACGTCGAACTCTACTAGCGGCAGCAATGACGCTAGCAAGTCAAACTCTTGACTCCCAATGTGAACCTTTACGGCGCACACCCTGTCCGCACGCATCGAGCACCCATTCGGTAGCAGCACATCCAACTTGTCCTTCGCCATCGAAGAAGGGACTCCGATGCGCGATATGAAACTTTCGGACAAGAAGGAATGTGAAGCTCCCGTATCGAACAGTGCCCGTGCCGGACTATCACTAATCACAACAAAGCCTATACAAACAATATTAGGCTAACAAGCAATAGATAACGGTATTAAAGCTAACTTGCTATAAATTAACTCATACCTGTCACCATATCCGCTTGCTTGATGGCCTCCTGCTGGCCCAAGTTATAGACTCTAGGCTGAGTCGGAGCATAGTGGGGCGCGGTCGACTCCACCGCTTTGCCCTTCTCCTCATAGGTAGCTCCTTGTTTCCTTTCGGACTTTGAGCGTCCACTCCAGCAATCACGGGCAAAGTGCCCCGTCTTTCCACACGTGAAACAAGCGCCCGGGGTTCGATTTGTAGTTGCCCCCGAGGCACCTGAAGAAGCTGGACCCGACGTCTTAGCTTTCTTATAGAATTTGCGGTAGCCCGACTTCGACGTAGTCAGTGCCTTGAACTCCGCTTTCTTACTACTGGATTCCTTCTTCGCTTGTACATTCTTCATGTCCTTCTCCAAGGACCGGGCCGAACTGACCAGGGTCATGAAACCATGCGCCTTGGGCCCCGACAGTAGCAACCTTAAATCGTCTCTTAGCCCTTCATAGAAGCGGCTCGTCTTGCGCTCCTCGTCTGCTAAGGTAGCGCCGGCATATCTCCCCAACCGAGTAAACTCGTGGAGGTACTCATCAACGGTGCAATCCCCTTGCACCAACTTCTGAAATTCGCTTTCTAGCGCAATTCTCTGCGCCGAGGGGAGGTATCGAGCCATGAATAGTCTCGCAAACTCCTCCATCAAAACTTCGGCCAACGGCCTTCCCCGCAACTGATGTAGCTCTAGGCCTTCCCACCATAGTCTTGCGTCCCCATCCAAAAGGAACGTCGCTATAGTAGTCTTCTGCCACTCTTCCATTTCCGTCGCAGTCATCACCCTGTTGACCCTTGAGAGCCAATCCTCTGCTTGGGTCGGGGTTTCTGCCCCCGTGAATACCGGTGGATGAAAGCCCATCACGTGCTTCAGTTGTCTTTCAGTTGCTCTCCGAGGCAACTCTGGCTCCAAGACTACTTGCTCAACCCTCCTTTGCTCTGCCGTCTGAAGCGGTACTTGCTCCACAGCAGGAGCAGGCTGCTGCACCTGCCTTGCAGGCTGCGCATTGATCATTGCCATGACTGCTTCTGCCACCAGCCTAATGGTCTCGGCAGACGGAGGTGTTGCAGGCGTATCGCTTGGCGCACTGCTTGCCTCAGAACCTGGTCGTTCAGACGGCCCAGCACCACTTCTGGTCACCTATAATTGTGCAGAACACCGATAAGCGACCAAAAATTACTGCAAACAGCAATTATAGGAACACGCAGGTTCCTCAAACATGTATATTTTCATTCCTAAGTGGACATTCATGGGTTCTTTTCATGTTATAACGATGACGCACACATGTGCTCACCACCCCTTAAAGTGAATTCGTCCACGAGTTCATTCAAGTTTGACCGAAACCAGAAGTCTGATACCAAATTGTAACACCCCTATCCGTCACATAGCATATAGCAGTAGGTCCGGCCGGGGCCTGACGCCATATACTACGGACAGACCGGTTGGTTACGCATTGAAACCCTTCAACCAATCATGTCGTCCTACACAACACCTAGCGGAAGCAATTTATTAGGTTGCAAAAGAAATAAGAACCCAGCCACAACAGCATGAATGTCCACTACAAACTCAGGAATGTATACATACACCAAAAGAGAAATGGCCTTAAGGCCTTACACTGTTCACTTAACAAAAGAAGTGTTTTCCAAACTTCGGCATGCAGGCCGGCCATACATGAAAAACGGGAAAGAAACATAAGCAATTAGGCCTTCAAGGGCCGGCACAGCAACAAGAGCTTTAGCCCGCTATTTCCCGCTCTGCTCCGCAGCACCTGCAAGCCACAAACCACCGCCCGGTGGCAAACAATAGCAACGGTCAGCAATGCTGACCAAATTATAACGATCCCGCCCCCACATTCGGGGAGGCGATGCTCTTTCCCTGCACTTTATTAGCATAGGCACTTATATAAAGTATTTGCACTTCACCACAAGCGTAGGCTCGCACGGTCACACACCCCGTGCACTCAGGGCACATTCTCGGCGAACCGGCCAACGTCACGTCAATTCAAGCCATAGACGTTCCCAATCCACCACCGCCTCTTGGACGGTCATCCATATGAGCATTTTGCCTTCCTGGCCTTGGTCATGACAATTTAAGCCATAGACCACCGAAGACCCTCATCCATGCCAACGGTCCTACCGAACGACATAGACCGGGTATGGTTCCGCCTGACCCGTGTTCATACCGCAACGACAATTTAAGCCATATGCGCAGGCCAAGACTCACCGAGTTCCGTTTCCACCACAATAATCACATAACCCGGTTATGTTCACGTTGGCTCCCCGGCCATCGTGTTGGCAAAACCCGCTTTTGCCCAGTTTTCCTGGTGCACCTTGGAGTTAATCTCCAAGGCTCCCTGATGCAATCTACCACGTAGAAAACCTGAAAACACCCAAACATCCGGAGTCTTGCCCGGTACAAATGCAATGCAACATCACCGATCCGGACCAACATGTCCGAATAGGCTTCACACACAATGCATATGTCCGTTTACGCATACGGACTCTACACAAGGGGGACTTCACATATCTACCCCAAGAAACGCTCTAACTCTTCGCTCACTCGCGAGAGAGGGCTCCCTATGCAAAGGAAAAGAGGGCTTCACATGCCCAAGGATGAGAAATCGTTACCCTTGCGTTCTTCTGGTGCGCCATGAAAATCTATGCGGATGAAAAGCACTGCAACAGCGTCACCTCCGCAGATCTGGGCTCGGATCGCGATTCGGAGCTCCGAATCTCCTCCGGCGGCCGGATCTTGGTCTCCTCCTCCAAACTTGCTCTCCCCTCTCTCTAAAACTTAGAGAGAGATTTACTTGGATGGAATGAGGGATTCTAACCCTAAAGCCCAGCTAAAACCTCTCAGGAACAGCCCCCCCACCGTCGGATCTAAAGCCAAGGAAACGAACAGTCAAGATTAGATCTGAAATCATAAAATCTGGGCCGAACACGGGTTCACACACGGCTGTGTGCCTGGCCGTGTAGCTCATTCGCCGTCTTGACCAAAATTGAAAACCAGTAACACGGCATGTGATACGGCCTCCGACACGCCCGTGTCACCGGTGACACGCCCGTGTCGGGACCCGTGTCACGCCCCCTGTGTGCAATCGGCCAACAATTCGCAGTTAGAGAGGTACACGGCGCAGACACGCCCGTGTCAAACTAGACACGCCCGTGTTCGTGCCCGTGTCACTGCCCGTGTATCCCACCGTACAGCCCAGGTGTGACACGGCCTGGGACACGCCCGTGTCCTAGGCCGTGTTCCACCACACCACCATCGTCGACCTGAACTGGTCGACGACACGGCCCGAGCTCGACACGCCCGACACGGCCTCTGACACGCCCGTGTCGGGACCCGTGTCACCTGCACCAAAACCTTGTCTTGGTCAAAATCGATCCCCGTCGCTCCTACAACATTTTGGGGTGTTACATATGGTTTGCCCAAAGAGCAGACATTTCCTCGTCCACAGCCTCCTGCCACCCAGAATGCTGTAGAGCCTCCTGTACAAAATTAGGGGTGAATATAGAGGATAAAGAAAGATCACTCTGTCAGAGTTCCGGAGAGAGGCGGTGAAAAGAGACATAGTTGGTTAGCGGGTAGGTAGTGGAAGCTGTTGTCGGATCTGCAGGCTGCAAAACATCATTAGAGCAGGGCAGCTCCCGTAGGGCATTAGACGAAGAGGGATGTCGAGTGTACACATGAATGACTGGTGGTGTAGGTGGTTTAGGTGGAATTGGTGTGGGAAGAAGAGGTGGAAGGTTTGAATGATCAGGGATAACAGGCCGCGGGAGAGGTGGTGGAAGAGGAGAATCAGCTGGTTGAGAGTAATATGGCCGATCTTCGAGGAAGATGACATCAGCAGAAGTAACCACCTTGCGATCTTTGGGAGAAAAACAAATGTAGCCCTTCTGAGTCCGAGAATTGACCATAAACATATATTTAGTGGCACGGGGAGCAAGTTTGTTAGTGGACGGGCCAAGATGAAGAATAAAGCACACGCAACCAAACACACAAGGGGTGATGGAGAAAGGAGTTTTAGAGGGAAAAAGAAGACTGAAGGGAACCACAAAATTGTGAATAGAGGAAGGCATGTGGTTAATAAGAGTGCAGGCGGTAGAGACCGCAAAATTCCAATACTGTTTGGGAACATTCATTTGAATCATAAGAGAGTGGGTGACCTCAAGTAGGTGTCGATTCTTGCGTTCAGCAATGCCATTTTGTTGGGGGGTATAGACACAGGAGTTTTGATGGATGATCCCAAACTCAGCACAGAGGAGAGCGAAGGCATGACTCATGTATTCACGGGCATTATCGGTGCGAAGGGTTTTAATTATAGTGGAAAATTGGTTGCGAGTTTCAATAAAAAAAGGTACGAAATACACCGGGCAATTCAGAGCGGATAGGAAGGAGATACAGCCAGGTCACCCGAGAGTAGCAACTACAAATGTGACAAAGTAACGATATCCAAAAACACTCACAATTTTTTAGGGTCCCCAAATATCGGAGTGTACTAGATCAAAGGGAGCGGGACTCTGAGTAGGATGTGGTGAGAATCTAGATCGATGATGTTTCCCATAGATACAAGACTCACACGTGAACTCTTGGAGGGATACGTCAGGGAGAGATTTTTTGAGGATGTTTAGAGGAGCGTGACCCAGACATCGATGCCAATCAACAGAGCTAATAGAGGACAACACCATTAGGGGAGAGGGGTCAAGGATATAGAGACCATTCGATAGATGCCCTTTTCCAATGATAGTTTGCATCTTGCGATCCTACACAACACACAAGTTAGAAGAAAATATGACATCACAATCAAGGTCAGTAGTGAGTCGACCAATAGAGAGAGGGTTGAAAGGAGAGCCCGGAACATGAAGGGCAGAGCAAAGAGTAATGGAGGGAGTGAGGTGAATATCTGTCGCGCCAGAAACGGGAATTGTGTCCCCACTAGCAACAGTAATGAACTTGGGATACACAAAGTTCAAATATTATGGTGGTTTCCATGAGGTAATGTGATGAGAGGCCCTGGAATCCAAAATCCAGGATGAGCTATGAGCAAGGCGGGAGGTACCACCATCGGAAAAAGAAACCACAGAGCCCAGCGGACAGCTGATCATCTTGCAAGGAACATCCTGCAGTGGTCACGATGATAACGCACCAGCGGCAAGAAACGGCCACGACCAGCGCGATAAGAAACGAGCCCACAGCAGATAGAAACACGTCGTTGCGGTTAAAAAAACTAAGCAGGCAGTGCAGTTAGGAGAAGAATGCAATCACGAATAGCATAGTCCAGCGAACAGGGACTAGACCGGGCAGATAGAGGCAGACCGCACCAAGATCAAAAAATAGGTCTAGCCGCGGGAAGACAGAGGCCGCAGCGGGAAGGGGCCAGAAGAAGAGAAGGCCTAGTCGCAGCGGTCAAAGAAGAGGGGACACCTGGAGAGAGAAAAGGGGAATTCGCATGGTCTCAGTGTCAATACACCAGCGGCAAGAAGCCACGACCAAGATGCGGAGCCCGCGGCGGGTAGAGAAGCCGCAACAACCAAGGAGGCCGCGGCGATTAAGCGAAGCCTGCGTGAGAAGCACACAACAACAGGGGAACTGCAGCGGGAAGGGAAGCTGCGGCGTGTAAGGAGACCGCAGCGACAAAACAACGAAGACCGCACGGTCACGGTGATAACACATCAACGGCAAGGAGGATATCGCGACCAATATGCGGAGCCCGCAGTAGAGAGGAGAAGCCCCCATCGAGGAGATAAGTTGCAGCGACTAGGCAGAGAACAAGCCGATCGAGAAGGCCGCACGGTCACGTTGAACACACCAGTGGCAAGGGAAGATGTCGCGACCTATATGCGGAGCTCGCTAGGATGAGGGAAGTCGCAGTGACTAAGAGAACAAATCGCGGCGAGAAGAGAAGTCAAGGAGACAAAGACAAGTCACAGCGAGCAGGGAGTAGGGCAGCGAGAGGTCAAGAACTCGGCGAGTAAACAAGGAGACCGCAACGAGTAGCGATTAAGATAAGTTGCGGCGAGAAGGGTGGAGAGTAGCGAGAAGGGGGGATCTCGGCGGGTAGACAGGGAGACCGCACCGAGTAGAAGGGAAGCGGTTAGCCGGGATGAAACCGCGCGGGCAGAGGAAACAAGGGAGGGAAGGCCCCACCTGTTAGAAAGGTTATAAAAGGGAGGAGAAGGAGAAGAAGGGGTTGAATCCATGAGAGAGAGAGATGAGGAAGCGGTTAGAATGACCTTAACCGTGCGCTAAGCCATGGTTAATAAAAATTCTAACCACCCGGAAGCGGTTAGAAAGGGAGCAGGCCGCAAGACACTGCGGCTAAGCAGGAGAACAAGCCACCCGGTAAGCAGGCGGTTAGAAAAGAACGTGTCGGACCGTATCCCTCTGATACCATGTAGAGAAAGTTCCAAACCTTGTATATACTTCTTGAATACCGAAAAACAAGTATGAGTACAAATATATATAGGAAAGAAGAGAGTAAGATCTAGCTATACAAATAATGTGGGACTAAACCCTAACTCTTACATGAGTCAATACATCATCTTTCCTAGTATTTTCTAACAGTTATCTTACTTTTATATGAGTTTTCATTAATTCAGATTTTATTTGTCAGTTTTTGTTTTTGTCGGAGCTCACATATGCAGGTATCTATTAGTGATGGCGGATGCTGTGATTTAATGGTTTACTCGTGTCTTCTGGTATGCTCACTTGTTTAACATTGGGTAACTTCTCTCCTAACTTTATTTCATTTCTATTGTTATATCTTTTGTAGTAGTGCTTAGTTTAAGTCTGGGGGAAAGCCATTCTGTCTGTTACCCATTCATGTGCACCATTGCATTTGCATACCAGTAGCAATTTAATTTTAGACATTTATTTAGTTTGCATTTATCATCACACAGCACAACACCCACATGAGCGTGCACTTGTCTATTGATGCGTTATGAGTATAATTTATCTCTTGTGTGTGATTGGGAAAATTAAAATTGTTGGCTTAGGATGGAGAGACGGAGTAAAATGTTGACTCCTACAATGCACCTAGTCGAGTGTTTGTGTCTCTCCTAGAAATCTGAGTAGAATTAACTTTTCTTTATGTTTTTCATTTTATATTTTTCTATTTGTGTATACACGGTTTATTTTACTCACAATTGGTGAATCTGGTGTGAAACTGACAGTAGTGTAGGGATGTCTATAGATAATCGTTAGAGACATATTACTTGAGTAAGGAGGAAGGATAGTCTTTAACGGTGGCTAAGATCTTTCCCCTAACGACTCTTGAAGCATGGGTATAGGTTAGTTCAATTGCGCGAGCGTGACGTAGGACATCTTTTTGGCCTAATTGAGTTTTTGCACCGTTCCTAATGCTCTATCCTCGCTTAGCCCCTTTGTGTCTACCCCTTCCTTTTGATTCAACTCCACCGTCATTTCACCAATGCAAAATCACCAATCCTATTCGCATGCCAAAATTCGAGCTCATGTTAGTGATTTATTCTTATTTTGGGTGTTGATGTTGTGTACTCAAGGTGAATGCGCGGAAAAGCTCCACTGAAAACTCTAATTGAAAGTTGTTATAAAAGAAAATGAAAAGGTTGAAAATTGAAAAAAGAAAAAAATTGAAAAAAAAAATTAGTGAAAATTGTATTTGGGAGTAGGCAGTGCACACACACATAATTTCAAGTTCAAGTCTAGGGGCGTGGTGCACCCGTATTTTGTATTTGTGCGTGGATAGTTTTTATTTTGTAAGCTCATTTGGGTTAGGCGTGTCGAGCCCTCCACTTTATCACTGTATACCCCACAATAACCCAAGCCAATTTTAAACCTATAGGTCCAATTGATTCGCATGTTGAACCAAACCAGCGTCGTGGAGAGAGTGTGAACGGGTGAGCTTATGACCATCAACATTAATGGATTTCTTTGGAGGTTGTCCCGAGCCCAGGTCTTTGGTAATGCACTTTCAAGCAACTAATCTGCTTTCTCCTTACGCATGACCCAAGAATTCACCGCGATTCTAATTATGAGTAGAAATAATAGGTAAAAATGCATCTAGAAAATTATAATCTATTTAGTATAAGTAAGAGTTTCTTCTACTAGATTTCTACACGCATGAGTATACGACTTCGCATGGTACTCCGCTTTTCAATTTCTATGCCAGCATTTGTTTTTCTTGTCCGTATGGGAGGTTGTTTGCTTGGGAAGAGCAAACTGGTAAGTCTGGGGGTGTGATGAGTCCAATTTATATAAGGTTTTTTGGACTCATCTGGGCTCTTTTCACGCATTTGTACTTCACATTTAGCTCATAATTGCTTATATTTTACTTGTTCTTCATTTGTACACGAAGTGCAAAATTTTCCCGGTGTGGTGCGCAATGACGCTCTATTTTGCTAAGGGTAAGCGCATGGTGCTCCTCATTGTGTTTCTATGCATGTATTACAATTTTGGACGTGTGGGGGGCAGAGCCCATGTCCTATTGGAATTCTGTGTATTTCGCATGGTTGTGTGATTTTCTTTATCGCATGGGTGTTCTGTCCGTGGCTTTTTTTTATCGTCTTGATTGTCTTGATCGCCTATCGTATGACCGTGTGATTTTCTTTGCGCAGGGGCGATTTTGCCTGTACGTGACCAATGTGCTGACATTCTGAGTTCTGCATCTGCTCGTGCAATTTGTTCACGCGCGGTTGATTTCAACTGTGCGAGAAAAAATTGCACGAGCGACCTGCTTTGTCTAAAAAAATTTATATTTTTATTGCTCGTGTGTTTCTTTCACGCACGGTTGGATTCAACCATGCGAGAAGAAAATCTCATGAGCTACTCTTTGGCCTAAAAATCAGAGTTCTGCCTTTTCCCGTGCTTTTTTTGTTCGCGCACGGTTGTTGCAACTGTGCGTGAGGATAAATCGCATGGGCTAACCCTTGGCCTGTAGTGAATTTTTTTCTAGTAAATATCGCATGGTTCGAACTTACGTCCATACGAGTTCATTTTTCTCACTATTTTCTATTTAAGTCCAGATTGTCATTGTTTTTTGGATCGTTTCTTCATTCTACCCCAGTTCTGCCGCAAACCCTAAGGGGAGAGCTTCGGCTCCTCCTTCCTCCACCACTCATTAAGAATTTGCCCTAAGATGCTTCACATCATTTAAGCGCTTCAAGGAGAGGAATCTACGCTCAACATCGACGCCGAACAAGGTTTTCTTAGCATTGGACGTGGTCGGATTGTAGTTTATCGGAGAAGACATGTCAATTAGGAGAAAGTGACAACCTTCCTCTACCCCGGACAATAGTTGGGATCGAGCTTGGATGCGGATTGACGACCCGACGATTCCTACCGTGAATCTACAACAAGCCTGCGGATTCGATTATATCTTTTGCCATTTTATTCTCCTGATTTGATATTGCTGAATGTAATCCTCACTTATGATGATGAATGCCCTCATAAACACTTATTGTAAAATTCTATTTTCATTATTATGAAATATTTGGTTTGTTTAGATTATGTTTGAAGTGCGCCCTTTCCGCCATCACCCTCCACTCCATCCCGCGAGCCTACTCTTCCATTCCGCGAGCCTTCTCTTCCACTACGCAAGCCTACTCTTTCATTCTGCAAGCCTACTCGTCCATTTCGCGAGCCTACTCTTCTATCCGCCAAGCAAAGCAGTGCATATCAGCCCATGTAATCCCCCGTGTTGCGAAACAGTGTCGGCGACCCATATTGTTAAATAAGGTTTCTTTTATTTTGTTCTTCGCAAACCAAACCAAGCCTTATGCAACCCATCCAACCGCAAGGACTTTAATCTCAAATTCTTCCTCAAAAGAAAACTTCATCTTATTGTGTTCCAGATCAGACCGATATTTAGGGATAATATCTCATTTTATATTTCTTGAGCGACTGATGCAATTGTCATTTTGCGCATCATTACTACGCGTATTCAACATGAAGAACGAACACACTAAGAATGTCATCATCAATATCATTTTTGTCTTCACCTTCAGAAATCCTTAGGGAGTTTTATCTTGCATATTTTATTTATCTTGTAATCTTTTATTGTATTCGTTTGTAACTAGAGTGAAGAAATTGTTCGGGGAGAACGTCAGATTCCGAGAAGAATTCCGTGGGAAAATCACTACGGTTGTTGACGACTAAGTCTTGTGAGACTTAGGGAGAAAATCATCCGGAGTGGACGTCAGATTTCGAGGAGGTTTCTGAAATTTGTCGTGTGTTGTGGCAACTAGGTCTAGGGTAGATCTAGGGGCAATTCGAGGCCTTATCTCAGATAGATAGGCTAAAACTAGCCGATCCTTTGGAGAAGAATCGATATAGAAAATGAAAACGAGTTTTTTATATTTCGCCTCGATTTCTAGCGTTATAGAAATCAAACATTTTGTAATCAATTACTTATGAAATAAAATCTTTTCTTTCATTGTTTTGTTAAATTGATTTTATTTTGTACGCTAAAATATTTTAAATAATATTTCTCTCTCATAGCATTAAAGTAAAACATATTGCAAATTATTTTTTAAAATACACTCACGGATTTCACTTTTTGTTACTAGCGACGGGCGTTAGTGCAAACGTTGGCGATAATGAAGGAATATTGAAATTCAGCCTTCTTTGAAAGTTATCTTCAATATAATCTTTTCAGAGATATTAAAATATAGTTTATTATATAATATTTTGAAACTTTTTTAAGTAACTCAAATATTTTAAATAAGACTAAATTTCAAAAAAACCGTTATTCCCCCCCCCCCCTTTAAGGGCGCCTAAAGATCCAACATCGTCCAGTCAAGGTGCGTTGTTGTGGGAGTGGGAAAGACTGGGGTCGGTGCGTCCTTCGCAGACTGATCCTTGGGTTGTGTGGGTGCTTCTCATTCATGGTCTCTAGTCACGAGTATCGTTGTGTAGAGGACACTTTCTTCTATATCTTCAAAGCTTCGGGAAACGGGTCCCCATAGAAGACGCCAAACTGTTGAGGCTCACTCAAGGCTCTTGGTAGACCGATCTAAATTGGACCGTCTTAGCTCCGAAGCGGTCGAGCGCGCAGACAGTCACTGAGAAAGGAGACGGCTGACAAGTGATGAGCAAATTTTATAGTGTTTTAGGCTCTATTTTAATGTGGTTTTCCTTTCTTTTTGCTTATTTGTTTGTTGTTTTAATCATAAAATTATTTATAATTCAACTATATGTCATGTGAAACATATAAGCTAGATAAAGCATATTTGAGTCATTTCATGCTTGAAGGAGACTTCCTCTCCTTCTTATTTCAATCCTTTTTTATAGGGGTCACTGGTCGTGTGTTTTTTTCTTGCACGGGTAGTTGCCTTCACTGCACACTACCATTGGCCGTGAGCAGTCATTTTTTATCTTCAACTCAAGAAATGCATGAGTCAATGCACGAGGATTAATTGCACGCCAACTGGTCATGCGCAGTCAACATATTTTCCCTCCAAAATGCCAAAAAAATTCGTTCAAAAATTTTCTTCTCACACGCCCACTTGTAGTGCGTTTTTTGTTCTCGCATTACCACTGGGCGTGCACAAGTCAAAAAACCTACTTCGGTCTATAAATATCTGATTCACGATTTGTAAGACCCCTTTTTTTTCTTTTTCAACCACCGGGGGTCTTAGCCCAGAATTGCCGCTTTGCGGTGGCACCGACATCTCGGGAAGGCAACCACTACAAAACGCCAATTCTGCCGGCCCTTTTCGATCACAAGAGAGAGAAGCATTTATACAAAAGTGTAAACAAGCCCACAGAAAACATGTAAATAAAAGAGAATCATATCAAGTCCATCAGTACATAACAACAGGAAAATAGATAAATGGGCTCGAGCCCAGTACATCAAAGTCCTCACTACAAGTCTCTCATCACGGAAGCTAAGAAAATGCTAATCACTCACGGAGCTGGTCGCAGGTGCACCGGTGCTAGACTGTCCCACCTCCATGCGCACCGTACTCCGCTGGTGCTGGTCCCTGTCTCCCATCCGGAGCTCCTGTAATGTTTGGTTCGAAAACCATTAGTCATAAAGACTAAGCCCTATCATCCCCTACCCCTCCCACCACGGCTCCTAAGCACCGGGCGGAGAGGAGGAAAGGGAAGCTACAAAAGTGGAGAGTAGACAAGCAAGTGTCGGTGGACCTAACTAGCAAGTTATATCGGGGAGCAGTATAAATGTTGTAATAGGTAGAACAATTAATAAGAAGCAATTTATATAAAAAGACAACTAGAGAACAGTAAGTAAGTATGTAAGTAACCTTAACTTATATGAATGCCCATACAAACTTATAAGTTAAGGGATCTTCTGCAAGGCTCCCATCATATAAAAAGTCCCATACCGATTTATACGTTGGGGTGACGGTTATATGCAAACATGCTATGCCATGATTCATGCAAGTGCAACCCACGCACACGACTCTATGCGCACAGACCTTTAGTTCCCCCTGTTTGGGAGGCTAGCTTCACCCCCAGGAACCTCCGTAGTGGCAAACGGAGACAGTGGGTCGGGCCCCCCACTCCTAGGCGGGTAACCACACTACCAGGCCTAGCCCTTCCGTACGCCCCTAGAAGAACACAACCTAGAGTATCCGCGTACTGCTGCTGGATGTACCCTCCAGACTTTTCTCCGAGTCATCGTACCGCTGTCGGTGTGATCGATCGCCTAGTACCGATGACCCACCACCTTTCTCCGTACTCCAACCCTCGAGCCCGCGGCCCCCCGGACAGTACTGTCCGTGCATCTACCTTCAGAGCTACTGTCTGATGGCAAGTAATCCTATAATTCTACTTTCCTAACTACCGGGGAGTGAGTGTGTGCAATCCTAGTTATACTAGTTGCTCTTTTGATTTATTACTCCTATGGTTTACGTTAGCCCAGGACTGCCCCCGGTATACCCCGTGAAGGGCTCTCAAGGGGCACTAGGAACCAAGACGGTGCATTACGGCCCGAAGTTCCCTTTCGCAAGGCACTTATTATTATTGGTTGTCTACCCTTTACCCAATCTCCTTTTAATGTTATAATGAATCTAACCCTAGCGTATTAAGACTCTTCCTCTTCCTCCCGGGACGGACGATCTTTCGTCGTTCCCGTACTCTCTTATCCTAACCAGTCCCACATTCTACTTATCCTGGCTTCTAATAATGAACTCATTCTAAATTTGCCCTACCAACCATCGATTATCAGAATTCCGTGGTTTTACTAAATGCAGACCATCCTAAGCTATATGTGGTACACAAGGGGAGGTACTCCAAGTTATCTTCCAAATCTCCTATAATATTTACTGGAGGACTATCATGACTTAATTAGCTTAAATCCAGGAATTTATAATTTTCCTAATTAATCTGATATTTATTTTATTTTTCTCAAAGATTGGCCATGGGTAATTTTTAACATGAACTACATGATATTCTTAAGTTATGGCCGCCCAAAAATTGTGATCACTAAATAACAGTAAGGTATCATCAAATACTAATTTGCAGGATTTTACAAAAGATATTTAGCCTCTAATTAATTTATCCATTATAATCCTATTATTCTCATGTAAAGAAGGAAGTACTGAAATTACTCTTCATAAAATTATGGAAAAATTACTGATTAATAGTATGATATAGAAGAGATCATTGTGCAAAGAATCATAATTTTATCAGCTTGCTAAGCACCAAAATAGATTTAATCCAATATCCATGATAAATAATACTTAATGAAGCAAGCCCTAGAATTAAGCTTCTAAAAATCCCATAAAAATTCACAGAGTTTTAAAATCATAATAAAGGTTCTCTGCCTAAATTTCATCAATTTTCCAGGAAGTTTGTACACTCTAATAAATTTTCTAAGCAAATCATGCAACTACCAATTCATTAAAGAAGTACCCAAAATAGTGAGCATAAAATTCATAGAAAAATATCCAGAGCTTGTACTACCCCTATAATCCACTCTACCCAATTCTCATCACTTTTCAATGTGGTTTGGTGTCATTTCCTATCTCTATAAGTTTTGCGCCCTAAACTAGGGTTAGGTTTTTAGATATCCCAACGATCTCCAAATCCACTAAAATTTCATCCAGAGAACTATATTAGCCCTATGGTTCTCATAACCCGACCTCGGGTCAATCCAAGGTCATTTGACCACATGACCTTCACAAACCACAAAGATCCATCCTTAGGGTTTGGCCTTGGTCCTTAGGGTAAACTTACCCCGATCCACCTCAAACTCCATGAGGGGGTGCTAGAGAACATTACTAGCCAGTGGTAAAAATCTCAGCCTCTGTTGAGGTGATCTCACCACTCAAACTTCAAAAGTGCACTTTTAACCTAAGACCCCTTATTAGGGCAAAACTTAGGGTTGATCAATTCTAAACCGAACCATCTCTAAATGAGATGAAAAATTATACAGAACCTTATGGTGAACCCAGGGACCACTCACCAAAATTTGGGAGGGTTTGGAAATTATTTAATCACCTAATTAAATTCGGCTAGGATTATTGAATTTTTCTAAAAACTATAGAAAAATATTCTCCAAAAATTCTCATTTTTGGACAAAACCTAGATATATGTAAGATTAGACCACATCCCAAATTTCAAGTAGTTTGGACGACTGGATTGGAGTGGGGAATTTTTCTAAGGTCAAGGCAGCCCTCTAGATAGACCTCACCAAAAAGGGTGATGTGGCCTAACCAGGAATCCAAATTGAATGAAATTAATTTTGAATAAAACTAGACTTCAAGGGCTACAGTTTCTATGTTGACCACTTTTCCTGTAGGAGCCTCTAAGTATTTTTCCCAAATTATTTAACATGACAGAAATCTCATTCAGAAATTGATTTTACAAATAAAATCTAATTAAAGGCACTGTTCATCTCCTTCTACAGCCCGAACCAGAGACTGAAAACCTAATTTTCATGTAGCCTTTCCAAGCTATTTCCCGGCCACCCAGCCATCTCCCTGGCCGGCCACCACCACCACCACCTCCGTTGAGGCGAGGGCTAACGTCGGGCGGCGGCACGGCCGCCGGAGAGGCGGTTTCCGGCGAACCCGCCACCATGATATTTTCGGAAAACCACCATTACGCTCACCCGATCTGGCTCTTTTGAGCCCGATATCTCTCCTAACGATTCCTAAGATCTATCCGCAGAAGAAGAGGGAGGGGAGGACCTTGTTCGCGGGTTGAAGGCGTGCAGAGCGTCGGGAAGCCATTTGCGCGGTGGTGGCGTCGCCGGAAATTCTTCAACGGCAAGGAGGAAGTCTGAACAGTTGAGGGAGTGTAACCTTTTCCTCTTGCACTCAGGAATCTTTTATAGATGAGGAAATGGGGAGGGGAAAGGGTGAAACGTTGGAGATGAAACGTTGGCGGCCATTAATCATATTCTTATGACGTTTCGGTTATGCCGAATGGCAGTTGGAAAGTTGGAAATGAAGAGGTGCTTGCCAGGTGGCAGTTTCCTATTGGACCCACTTTTCCTTAATTATTAACATAATTAAAGTAGGGAACGACCCATAAATACTCTTGATTTTTCATTCCCACAGCCAGAATTTATTAAGGCGTCGGTTACCGAAACTTCCAGTCTGGCTGACGTTTCGGCCTTGGTCACGGGCGTGACACATAGGTCACGGGCGTGACAGGCCCGGTTAGCAGTTCTGGGTTCGACGATCGTCGAACTGAGATCGACGATCGTCGAAGGGTGGTCACGGGCGTGACACTTGGGTCACGGGCGTGACAGGCCTGGTGACTAATTCTGGTCGACGATCGCCGAGCTGAAATCGACGATCGTCGAGTGTGGTCACGCCCAATGTCACGGGCGTGACAATGCGGGTCACGGGCGTGACATGCCTGATGACTAGTTCTGGGTCGACGATCGTCGAACAGAAATCGACGATCGTCGAGCGCGGTCACGCCCAATGTCACGGGCGTGACAATGCAAGTCACGGGCGTGACATGGCGCGTGGTCAATTTTGGGTCGACGATCGTCGAAGTGGGGTTCGATGATCGTCGAGCGTGTCACGCCCTTTGTCACGGGCGTGACCTGGAGGGTCACGGGCGTGACAGACCCGTGTGGCCGAATTTGGTTCGACGATCGTCGAGTTGGGATCGACGATCGTCGAGCGTGTCACGCCCTTGTCACGGGCGTGACATGGCGGGTCACGGGCGTGACCAACCCGTGAGCCGATTCCTTAGTCGATTTATTTCAAGTTTTGGGCTCCCTAGGGTTCTACCACAACCAACCGACTCCTAGGGGTCTAGCCGGAAATGGGATGTTACAAATCCTAATAAACAAAACAAAGATTTCGTCCCCGAAATCAAGGTTAAGCCTACGGGACTCAAATCGGGAAAATAAACTTGTAACATCCCATGAGAACCGAATGATTACCTCCCTACGTTACATTTGCTTGTGCGATTTCGAATCTAAGGTTTAATTCGCCCACCTAACTAGGTATATACGCCCCAATAAACAAAAGATTAGCCCCTATTCTTGAAATTTCAATTCCATTGGTTTAAAACAGGAAGGCAATTGATTGTCCAGAGGGGTTTTGAGGTATACCTGACGAAAAAGTTCCGGATATTTTTGCCGCATCAAGTCCTGTGGCTCCCATGTATGCTCCTCCTGCCCATGATTGTTCCACAGAACCTTGACTAACGGGACCTTCTTTCTCCGCAAGACCCGCACTGCCGTATCGTCAATCCTGATAGGCTCCACGTTGACTGACCGATCCGAGGCCACCGGGCCATCTGCCGAGGGAATCAGCTGCTCAGGGCGTAGCAGAGCCCTCCGAAGTGAGGAGACGTGGAAGACGTCATGCAATCCCGCTAACTCCGGCGGTAGTTCCAGTCTATAGGCTAAGGGGCCGACCCGCTCCAGGATCCTGTAGGGCCCCATATATCTTGGACTGAGCTTCCTCCGCCCGCGAACCCGCGAGACTCCGTGCATTGGCCGTATCTTCAAGAAAACTCGGTCCCCCACCTGGAACTCCACTTGACGATGCCTCGCATCGTAGTATTTCGCCTGTCTACTCTGGGCTTCCAACATCCTGTCTCGGATCAACCTAATCTGAGCATCTGTATCTCCCACAAACTTCGAGCCCAGTGCCTGCGGATCCTCATCCTGAACCCATGATAGTGGGGTTCTGCATCTCCTTCCGTACAACGCTTCGTATGGAGCCATGCCTATGCTGGACTGATGAGCGTTGTTGTACGAAAACTCGACCAGTGGCAGCAATCTCTCCCAAGGCTCGCCACGGTCCAAAATACACAGTCGTAACAGGTCCTCCAGTGTACGGTTTGTGCGCTCTGTCTGTCCGTCGGTCTGAGGGTGGAAAGCTGTGCTGAATGTCAACCGAGAACCCAGATGGGCCTGGACTGACCTCCATTCCCTGGATGTGAACCGCCCATCCCGATCCGAAACGATAGTCTTGGGCACCCCATGATAACGCACGAACTGCTCGATGAACCTCCGTACTAAAACACTGACCGGTGTGTCCTTCGCCACTGGGATGAATCTGGCCACCTTTGTCAGCCTGTCCACTATCACCCAGATCGAGTCGTTCCCCGCACGGGATCTAGGTAGCCCATGTATAAAGTCCATGGCTATGTCCTCAAACTTCCACTCCGGCACTGGAAGCGGCTGCAGCAATCCTGCCGGGTTCCTACACTCCGCCTTCACGAGCTGGCAGGCCTCACAATGTGTCACAAAATATGTAATATCTTTCTTCATACCCGGCCAGTACATCGTCCTCTTTAAATCCTTTACCATCTTGGTGATCCCCGGGTGTACCGAATACCGACTGCAGTGAGCTTCCTCCAAAATGTCCTCCCGGATCCGTCCTCCTGCTGGTATGTAGACTCTGCCCCGGAAACACAGAAGCCCATCCCTCAAAGTGTAATCTCCTGTCGTGCCTTCCTCCAAGGCCCGGAATATCGGCTCAGCTCTCTCGTCCAGCTTCTGCCCATCTCTGATGCGGTCTCGGATGTCATCTGTAGTAGCCATCGACCCCAAGTACTCCATGTACAGCTCCGGGTCATCCTCAGATACTAGCGAAATCTGCATCTCCTCGAATGATCTAATCAACTCCAAGGCCATCAGCTGCGGGCCTACTCCAGTCGTATTCGCTCTCCGGCTCAGAGCATCCGCAACCACGTTCGCCTTCCTCGGATGGTAGTGCATTGTATACTGGTAATCCGAAAGGAACTCCACCCAGCGTCTCTGCCTGATGTTTAACTCCTTCTGGGTGTCGACGTACTTCAGATTCTTGTGATCGGAGAAGATATCACAATGTACCCCGTAGAGATAGTGCCGCCAGATCTTAAGAGCAAAAATGACTGCCCCCATCTCCAAATCGTGCACGGGGTAGTTCTGCTCGTGCTGCTTCAACTGACGGGAGGCATAGGCGATTACGTGCCCATTCTGCATAAGGACGGCGCCCATCCCCTGATAGGAAGCATCTGCATATACCTGAAATCCCTCCCTCCCTGATGGGAGGGCAAGGATAGGGGCCGAGGTGAGACGATCCTTCAGCTCCTGGAAGGCAGATTCGCACCGCGGCGTCCAAGTAAAAGGGGACTCTTTCTTCGTCAGAGACGTAAGAGGAAGGGCAATCTGAGAGAACCCCTTTACGAACTTCCGGTAGTAACCGGCAAGTCCCAAGAAACTCCGAACATCCGTGGCCGACTTTAGTGGTGGCCAATCCCGTACTGCCTGGATCTTTGCCGGATCCACTGCCAGACCTGCCCCACTGATGACATGGCCCAGAAAGGCCACCTCCTTTAGCCAGAACTGGCACTTGCTGTACTTGGCATACATCTCGTGCTCCCGCAGCTTCTCCAAGGTCAAGGCTAGATGTCTCGCGTGCTCCTCCTCCGTCCTTGAATAGATGAGGATTTCGTCGATGAATACAATGACGAAGACATCCAGGTACTCCTCGAACACCCGATTCATCAAAGTCATGAATGCGGAGGGTGCATTCGTGAGCCCGAACGGCATCACGGTAAACTCGTACAAGCCGTATCTGCTGCTGAACGCCGTCTTCGGGATGTCCTCCTCCCGAATGCGAAGCTGGTAGTATCCTGATCTCAGATCCAGCTTTGAGAACCAATGAGCTCCCTCCAGCTGGTCAAAAAGCTCATCTATCCGTGGTAAGGGATAAGTGTTCCGGACCGTCAACCTGTTCAGAGCCCGGTAATCTATGCACAGTCGGAGGGTCCCGTCTTTCTTCTTAACGAACAGCACCGGAGCTCCCCACGGTGATGAGCTAGGCCGCACGAGCCCGGCCTCCACTAACTCCTGAAGCTGACTCCGGAATTCGACCAACTCCTTTGGGGCCATTCGATAGGGAGCTCTGGATACCGGCTTAGCCCCCGGTACGAGCTGAATCTGAAAGTCCCTCTCTCGGTGCGGGGGTAACCCTGGTAGCTTCTCCGGAAACACGTCGGCGAAGTCCCGCACCACCGGGATATCTGCAATGGAATCCTTGGCTACGACCGCCTCAAAGAGGACCTGATAAACCTCTTCCCCCTGCAGGTGGGCCTTAACGGCCTGCACAGACGATAGTAAAGTACGGGGTGCTGATATAATACCTTCGATAACAATGAAGGAGTCGCCGTGCCTCACGGTGATCCTCTTTGCCACGCAATCGATCTGGGCATGGTTCCAGTACAGCCAGGTCATGCCCAGAATCAGATCGTAATCTGGCATCCTCAAAACGGTCGCGGGTGCCTCAAACGCCTTTCCGCCGATCCTCGCTTCCATATTACAATGAGCAGAGGTCAATATCTCTGACCCGTCGGGTAGGCGCACCCTCATCGTCTTCCCTGTGAATGGCTCCACTCCTGCCAGTCCTTTCACGAAATCCTCCGACACGAAGGATTGCGACGCACCAGTGTCGAAGAGGGTGTGAGCGGGCTTGCCGCTCACGAACACTATGCCTGGGGTAATTAAATGTTTTAGTATTCTTATCGTAGTTTATCTTCTCTTAATTTCTAACCAGGTTATGTTTAAAATAGTAGTTTATATAAAGAAAATCTGAAAAGTACTGCCATACCTGTGATAACCTGCTCCGGGTCCCGGGGCTGTGTTAGGTCTAGAGCATACACCTGCTCTCTCTCTAGCCTACGACCTCGATCCTGAAACCCTCGTCCTCGGTCCTGTCCTCGTCCGCCAAACTGTCTGGGGGGTGGAGCGCCCTGATGTGCTGGTGGGGGTGCTCGCCCCACAGGGCAGTTCCGCTTGATATGCCCCGGCTGGTTGCACTGATAGCATACCGGTGGCTGCCCTGCCGTCCTTGGCATTTCCAGCATCTGTATAGGCTGGGGAGCCAATATCCCCTGAGTCCTCTGCTCCTGCCCAAACTCCTGACGGGGCTGATCCCCGTTCCTTCTCTCTCCAATAACTTGGCCTCGAGGGCGGTCTCTACGTCCTCCAATCACTGTATCATCAGCCGGTCTCTTCCGGCTCCTCACTGTAAGCTGATCCGCCTCTCTCTTCTTAGCCATCTCCAGAATCCTGGCCAGACTCCCCTCTGAAACGAAAAGGAGGGCCTGCCTCATGTCATCCTGCAGCCCCTTATAAAACCTCCGGGCATAGCCAGCATCGTCTAACTGGTAAGCATCCGCATAACGGGCCAGGTGTGTGAACTCCTGATAGTACTCCACCACAGTCCTGCTCCCCTGCCTCAACCGCAGGAACCTATCCTCCAGGTCATCTCTCGCCGACTGAGGTACAAAGTGTCCCAAGAGCGCTGCTCTGAACTCCTCCCAGGTAATATCAGCACAATCCACCCCTGCAAAGGTGGTGTCCAGCTGAGATTTCCACCATCTCTTTCCGTGTGACTCTAAGCAGGAGACTGCCAAGGCAACTGCCTCCTCCGTGGGGCACCGAATCCCTGCCAGCATCTCGTAAATGGTGTCCAACCACTCCTCCGTATGTACTGCGGACTCCGTCCCCTGGTAGGATGGAGGGGATAGTCCCCGGAAGACAGTCATCCAATTGGCCCCGGGGTTCGGCTGTGGGGCCGGGGCTTGCTGAGCTCTGAAGGCCTCCAGGATGGCCGTCAATGTTTGCCCCATCTCCGTCTGCTGGAACGGAACGGGTGCTGGCGGAGTCAGGACCACATCCGGGGCCTGAGGTGTCCCCTGCTGCGATGTAGGGTTCGTCGCAGGCTACAAGCAAAAATTCCATTTGTCAGAGAGCGAATGAATGGAATTTAAGAAGAGTTATAATGGACTTTCACATGTGATTTCCCTTATGGGCACACCACTGCTTCCGCTGCTAGTTTGTCCGCAAACTAAGCTCGCACGGGGGTGGCCCAAGGTTTCTGTGGACTACTTCTCTTTCGATCGAGGTCTGCTTTGATACCACTTGTAAGACCCCCTTTTTTTTTCTTTTTCAACCACCGGGGGTCTTAGCCCAGAATTGCCGCTTTGCGGTGGCACCGACATCTCGGGAAGGCAACCACTACAAAACGCCAATTCTGCCGGCCCTTTTCGATCACAAGAGAGAGAAGCATTTATACAAAAGTGTAAACAAGCCCACAGAAAACATGTAAATAAAAGAGAATCATATCAAGTCCATCAGTACATAACAACAGGAAAATAGATAAATGGGCTCGAGCCCAGTACATCAGAGTCCTCACTACAAGTCTCTCATCACGGAAGCTAAGAAAATGCTAATCACTCACGGAGCTGGTCGCAGGTGCACCGGTGCTAGACTGTCCCACCTCCATGCGCACCGTACTCCGCTGGTGCTGGTCCCTGTCTCCCATCCGGAGCTCCTGTAATGTTTGGTTCGAAAACCATTAGTCATAAAGACTAAGCCCTATCATCCCCTACCCCTCCCACCACGGCTCCTAAGCACCGGGCGGAGAGGAGGAAAGGGAAGCTACAAAAGTGGAGAGTAGACAAGCAAGTGTCGGTGGACCTAACTAGCAAGTTATATTGGGGAGCAGTATAAATGTTGTAATAGGTAGAACAATTAATAAGAAGCAATTTATATAAAAAGACAACTAGAGAACAGTAAGTAAGTATGTAAGTAACCTTAACTTATATGAATGCCCATACAAACTTATAAGTTAAGGGATCTTCTGCAAGGCTCCCATCGTATAAAAAGTCCCATACCGATTTATACGTTGGGGTGACGGTTATATGCAAACATGCTATGCCATGATTCATGCAAGTGCAACCCACGCACACGACTCTATGCGCACAGACCTTTAGTTCCCCCTGTTCGGGAGGCTAGCTTCACCCCCAGGAACCTCCGTAGTGGCAAACGGAGACAGTGGGTCGGGCCCCCCACTCCTAGGCGGGTAACCACACTACCAGGCCTAGCCCTTCCGTACGCCCCTAGAAGAACACAACCTAGAGTATCCGCGTACTGCTGCTGGATGTACCCTCCAGACTTTTCTCCGAGTCATCGTACCGCTGTCGGTGTGATCGATCGCCTAGTACCGATGACCCACCACCTTTCTCCGTACTCCAACCCTCGAGCCCGCGGCCCCCCGGACAGTACTGTCCGTGCATCTACCTTCAGAGCTACTGTCTGATGGCAAGTAATCCTATAATTCTACTTTCCTAACTACCGGGGAGTGAGTGTGTGCAATCCTAGTTATACTAGTTGCTCTTTTGATTTATTACTCCTATGGTTTACGTTAGCCCAGGACTGCCCCCGGTATACCCCGTGAAGGGCTCTCAAGGGGCACTAGGAACCAAGACGGTGCATTACGGCCCGAAGTTCCCTTTCGCAAGGCACTTATTATTATTGGTTGTCTACCCTTTACCCAATCTCCTTTTAATGTTATAATGAATCTAACCCTAGCGTATTAAGACTCTTCCTCTTCCTCCCGGGACGGACGATCTTTCGTCGTTCCCGTACTCTCTTATCCTAACCAGTCCCACATTCTACTTATCCTGGCTTCTAATAATGAACTCATTCTAAATTTGCCCTACCAACCATCGATTATCAGAATTCCGTGGTTTTACTAAATGCAGACCATCCTAAGCTATATGTGGTACACAAGGGGAGGTACTCCAAGTTATCTTCCAAATCTCCTATAATATTTACTGGAGGACTATCATGACTTAATTAGCTTAAATCCAGGAATTTATAATTTTCCTAATTAATCTGATATTTATTTTATTTTTCTCAAAGATTGGCCATGGGTAATTTTTAACATGAACTACATGATATTCTTAAGTTATGGCCGCCCAAAAATTGTGATCACTAAATAACAGTAAGGTATCATCAAATACTAATTTGCAGGATTTTACAAAAGATATTTAGCCTCTAATTAATTTATCCATTATAATCCTATTATTCTCATGTAAAGAAGGAAGTACTGAAATTACTCTTCATAAAATTATGGAAAAATTACTGATTAATAGTATGATATAGAAGAGATCATTGTGCAAAGAATCATAATTTTATCAGCTTGCTAAGCACCAAAATAGATTTAATCCAATATCCATGATAAATAATACTTAATGAAGCAAGCCCTAGAATTAAGCTTCTAAAAATCCCATAAAAATTCACAGAGTTTTAAAATCATAATAAAGGTTCTCTGCCTAAATTTCATCAATTTTCCAGGAAGTTTGTACACTCTAATAAATTTTCTAAGCAAATCATGCAACTACCAATTCATTAAAGAAGTACCCAAAATAGTGAGCATAAAATTCATAGAAAAATATCCAGAGCTTGTACTACCCCTATAATCCACTCTACCCAATTCTCATCACTTTTCAATGTGGTTTGGTGTCATTTCCTATCTCTATAAGTTTTGCGCCCTAAACTAGGGTTAGGTTTTTAGATATCCCAACGATCTCCAAATCCACTAAAATTTCATCCAGAGAACTATATTAGTCCTATGGTTCTCATAACCCGACCTCGGGTCAATCCAAGGTCATTTGACCACATGACCTTCACAAACCACCAAGATCCATCCTTAGGGTTTGGCCTTGGTCCTTAGGGTAAACTTACCCCGATCCACCTCAAACTCCATGAGGGGGTGCTAGAGAACATTACTAGCCAGTGGTAAAAATCTCAGCCTCTGTTGAGGTGATCTCACCACTCAAACTTCAAAAGTGCACTTTTAACCTAAGACCCCTTATTAGGGCAAAACTTAGGGTTGATCAATTCTAAACCGAACCATCTCCAAATGAGATGAAAAATTATACAGAACCTTATGGTGAACCCAGGGACCACTCACCAAAATTTGGGAGGGTTTGGAAATTATTTAACCACCTAATTAAATTCGGCTAGGATTATTGAATTTTTCTAAAAACTATAGAAAAATATTCTCCAAAAATTCTCATTTTTGGATAGCACCTAGATATATGTAAGATTAGACCACATCCCAAATTTCAAGTCGTTTGGACGACTGGATTGGAGTGGAGAATATTTCTAAGGTCAAGGCAGCCCTCTAGATAGACCTCACCAAAAAGGGTGCTGTGGCCTAACCAGGAATTCAAATTGAATGAAATTAATTTTGAATAAAACTAGACTTCAAGGGCTACAGTTTCTATGTTGACCACTTTTCCTGTAGGAGCCTCTAAGTATTTTTCCCAAATTATTTAACATGACAGAAATCTCATTCAGAAATTGATTTTACAAATAAAATCTAATTAAAGGCACTGTTCATCTCCTTCTACAGCCCGAACCAGAGACTGAAAACCTAATTTTCCTGTAGCCTTTCCAAGCTATTTCCCGGCCACCCAGCCATCTCCCTGGCCGGCCACCACCACCACCACCTCCGTTGAGGCGAGGGCTAACGTCGGGCGGCGGCACGGCCGCCGGAGAGGCGGTTTCCGGCGAACCCGCCACCATGATATTTTCGGAAAACCACCATTACGCTCACCCGATCTGGCTCTTTTGAGCCCGATATCTCTCCTAACGATTCCTAAGATCTATCCGCAGAAGAAGAGGGAGGGAAGGACCTTGTTCGCGGGTTGAAGGCGTGCAGAGCGTCGGGAAGCCATTTGCGCGGTGGTGGCGTCGCCGGAAATTCTTCAACGGCAAGGAGGAAGTCTGAACAGTTGAGGGAGTGTAACCTTTTCCTCTTGCACTCAGGAATCTTTTATAGATGAGGAAATGGGGAGGGGAAAGGGTGAAACGTTGGAGATGAAACGTTGGCGGCCATTAATCATATTCTTATGACGTTTCGGTTATGCCGAATGGCAGTTGGAAAGTTGGAAATGAAGAGGTGCTTGCCAGGTGGCAGTTTCCTATTGGACCCACTTTTCCTTAATTATTAACATAATTAAAGTAGGGAACGACCCATAAATACTCTTGATTTTTCATTCCCACAGCCAGAATTTATTAAGGCGTCGGTTACCGAAACTTCCAGTCTGGCTGACGTTTCGGCCTTGGTCACGGGCGTGACACATAGGTCACGGGCGTGACAGGCCCGGTTAGCAGTTCTGGGTTCGACGATCGTCGAACTGAGATCGACGATCGTCGAAGGGTGGTCACGGGCGTGACACTTGGGTCACGGGCGTGACAGGCCTGGTGACTAATTCTGGTCGACGATCGCCGAGCTGAAATCGACGATCGTCGAGTGTGGTCACGCCCAATGTCACGGGCGTGACAATGCGGGTCACGGGCGTGACATGCCTGATGACTAGTTCTGGGTCGACGATCGTCGAACAGAAATCGACGATCGTCGAGCGCGGTCACGCCCAATGTCACGGGCGTGACAATGCAAGTCACGGGCATGACATGGCGCGTGGTCAATTTTGGGTCGACGATCGTCGAAGTGGGGTTCGACGATCGTCGAGCGTGTCACGCCCTTTGTCACGGGCGTGACCTGGAGGGTCACGGGCGTGACCTGGAGGGTCACGGGCGTGACAGACCCGTGTGGCCGAATTTGGTTCGACGATCGTCGAGTTGGGATCGACGATCGTCGAGCGTGTCACGCCCTTGTCACGGGCGTGACATGGCGGGTCACGGGCGTGACCAACCCGTGAGCCGATTCCTTAGTCGATTTATTTCAAGTTTTGGGCTCCCTAGGGTTCTACCACAACCAACCGACTCCTAGGGGTCTAGCCGGAAATGGGATGTTACACGATTTATTTCATCTCCTCTTCGATTTTAGGGCTTTTTGGGCAATGTTTTCGCCGCAAGTGCTATGGTTTTTCCCCTATGCCTCCTCCAACCTCCCCAAGCATTCCAAAGGTGAAGAAGTTGATTTCCATGGTTCCATTGGAGCTCTAAGGCCGGAGCACTTGACGTGGAGGTGACAAACCCCGAGAGAAGACGGGCGAGAGATAGTGACAACTTCCAAGACCCTGGAAGGTATCCATGGCAGAGTTTGAAGAACCGATGGACCTCCTAAAGCTCTTCTATGAACCCGAGGAAGAGTCTCTCATCGCCTTCATATCTCGAAGTGGTAACTTTGTATTTCTTCTCTCTCATTTGAAATGTTTGTAAGCTTAATGATATATATACACACACACACGAGTGACAAACACAAGGCTCTGCCCCTACGGCCAATCGCGACAGTACTTCAACTGTGATAGGTTCGGAGAAGCCCCTATCAATTATTTAATGCAGCTTAAAATAAATACATGGTATTTAGTTAACTTTAATAAAGTTGTTTTCTTTAATGGAAGCTCCTCAAAAATATTGTTGATATGCCTAATGACAACCTTTCTTGAATAAACCGCTGATATTCCTAATGACAGCCTACCACAGTAGGTGTTAGAGTTCTACTAAAAGTATTTTTGATTTTATAAATTTTATCATTACTTTTAAATTTTGTGATAGTGTAATTACTTGAATAGACAATGTATTTTAATTTTTTTTGAAATAAATTATAATATAGTTGAATCAAAAAATTATAAATAAGAGGCCATAATTGGCAATTTTGAATGTTTCACCAAAGGCAAATTTTTTCCTTTATATATATGTATATGTGTGTGTGTGTGATAGTGCACGGGGGCACCGCCGTGCCCCACACAATAGTACCCCGATCGTGACTGGCGCTCCGCCTGCAGTCGCATTTTCTCGAGCTCACAGAGTTCGCACGACATTTAAGAATTAGCAAGCAATTCGTCCTAAATTAGAGAAATGGAGTGCACTAAAACAAAGAAATGGAGTATATTTTTCAAGGTGTAAGCTTTAAAGAAGTATGAAGTAATAATTCTCATTTGTAGTAAGATTGGTCAATCCACTAAAAATAGGAGAACTTGAATTGAAATGTGATATGATACACATGCAGTTATTATATTCAAAAAGAATTTTACTGAACTTACCTGTTGTGTTATAAAATCTGAAATCGTAGACAATATAGAAGTAGCAAGCCTCCAACTTTCTCCAATCACACTTAGGGTCTGTTTGGAAAATCTTTTGAGAAATGAGAATGAGTGGTGGTAAAAGGATGGTAGAAAAAGGAGCTTTTGGAAAATGTTTATTAAAAAAGGAGAACTGTTTGGGTAAACTTAGGCTCTGTATGGGAGGGCTTTTCGGAAAGGAAAAGGAGTGGTAGCAAAAGGAAGGTGGGAAAATGAGCTTTTGGAAAATGTATATTGCAAAAAGAGATCTGTTTGAGTGAACTTCTTTTGCAGAGATTTTCAGAAAGAAGCATTTTATAAACTGTTTGATAAATCTCCGTTGCAGTGACTTTTTTTATTAAAATTACGCACATTTTTCGCCCGAGCGTGAATTTTCCGGACGGACGAAAATTTCGCGCCCGGTCAAATATTTCGCGTTGGGGCGAAAACATCGTTCAAAAACTGCGCGCCCGGGCAAAATATTGGCGCCCGGGCGAATATTGGCGCCCGGGCGAAATATTCGCGCCCGGGCGAAATATTCGCGCCCGGGCGAAATATTCGCGCCCGGGCGAAATATTCGCGCCCGGGCGAAATATTCGCGCCCGGGCGAAAATTTCGCGCCAGGGCGATAATTTCGCGCCCGGGCGAAAATTTCGCACCGGAGCAAAAACATCGTGCACAGGTGAAAAAATTGCGACCGGGCGAAAAATCTGCGCTCAGGCGAAAAATTGTGTCTGGAGGAAAAAAACCGCTCCCGGGCGAAAAAACCGCGTCCGGGGAAAAAACTGCTCCCGGGCGAAAATGCACAATCGGGCGAAAAAACAGCGGCTGGGAAAAAAATTCGCGCCCGGGCGAAAAAAATTCGAGCCCGGGCGAAAAATTCGCGCCGGGAGAAAAAATTCGCGTCCGGGTGAAAAAATTTGCGCCCGGGTGGAAAATTCGCGCCCGGGCGAAAGAATGTCGCTCGGGCGAAAAATTCCGCGCCCGAACGAAATATTCGCGTCCGGGCGAAAAAATTCGCGACCGCGCCAAAAATTCGCGCCCCGACAAAAAATTCGCGCCCAGACGAAAAATTCGCGCCGGGAGAAAAAATTCGCGCCCGGGTGAAAAAATTTGCGTCTGGGTGGAAAATTCGCGCAAGAGCGAAAGAATGTCGCCCGGGCGAAAAATTCCGCGCCCGGGCGAAAAATTTGCGCCCGGGCGAAAAATTCGCGCCCGGGCGAAATATTCGCGTCCGGGCGAAAAATTCGTGACCGGGCCAAAAATTCACGTCCCGACAGAAAATTCGTGCCCGGGCAAAAAATTCGCGCCCGGGAGAAAAATTCGCGCACGGGCAAAAAATTTCGCGCCCAGGCGAAACATTTGTGCTAGGGCGAAAAAAATCGCCCCATGAGAAAAAATCGCGCCCGAGCGAAATATTCATCTAGAGAAAGGCTAGTGTTTTCGCAGTGTTGCCGAACTGGATCCAGAGAAGTAAAATGTTTTCATAGCATCAACTGTGTATCGGGATGAGAAATTACTTTTCGAAAAGTTGAAAAGTTGAAAAGTAGGAGGCTAGTGACTTTTCAAATAGAGGAGAAAAAAGAGTTTTTGGTGGTAGTTTTTCCCACCGATAGACATTCCAAACGATTTATTATGTGCGGTGACGTTTTCTAGAAAATGAAAAGATGCTAGAAAGTCCTCCCAAACAGGCCCTAAAGCAGCACATTCAAATACTTGTTTGATATTTGGCGGAAGAATAATACAACGGAGAGAAGTAAGGATTAACAAAGTTATCAAATATTGATAAAGCAGCAAGCATCAATTCTTCTTTATATCACTCCAGTGTTACTAGTTGCAACAACAGTTTAATCCTATTTGTATTTCTATCACTCAGATATATGAAACAAAATTTTAATGTTAGTAATTTCTCAATATAAATGCAAGATCTACGGCATTGAATTTAATATCCTCATATAAAGTAAAACTTCGAGAATAAAGATATGCAGAATTTTTTCTCTTGTTCATTTACTCGTCTGAAGAAGTATTTGGCAATTCATATGCATAAAAATATGTGATGACATATTGTTCAAAGTTTTAAGATGAGATCTTCGATTAAGATTGAGAAACCTCGCCCGACCTTTTTCTTAATTGAGCAACATAGCCTTTATATAGAACCAAGCACACCAAGTGAAAAAACAAAAATAAACATTCTTTTGGGCATTTTATCAGACATCTAATTGGCATGCAGTTCCAGATATTTCAATTTATAGTTCTATGCCTGCTTAGGACAGAAATGAAACTCATATTAATTAGCTGATGCTACCCAATCTCAGCGGGTGCGCACATGGTTCTCAGCGGGTGCGCGCATGTTGGCGTGGGTGTTGGGAGGGTATTTTTGGTATTTTTGAGGGTTTTTTGTCTTAGTTTAAATAGCTTGGTGTCTAGGGTTTGTGTATACTGGAACTATTGGGAAAACTGGTTTCTTTTGTGAGTTGATGTGTGGAGAACGGCTGTTCCCTCTCCTTCGGCGGAGCGTCCGTTCAGGGGTCTTCTTCCTCCTTAGGATTGATCATTATCTGGTATTATCGTGTATTGTTGCTGAATGCTTGCTGTGAATGTTATGGTATGAGTGTTTCTTCTTGCTAAGTCTGTGGAAATAGTCATTTGTGGTTTGTAAATTGGTGGGAAGTTGCATCAAGGTATCAGAGCAGCACGATCCTAACCGCATCATGCCGGTTTCAGACACTACGCTATCAAAGGAGTCCTCCAACGACATGGATGCTCTCCGGCAGAGCCACGACGTCCTCGTGTGTGGGTTACAAACCCTCTCGGAGCAACAGAGCCGGACTTCCGAGGAGGTCCGCGAGATCCTTTCCACCCTCAGGGTCGAGCGGTCGGGCGGTACGGGTGGATCCTTTTCCCCGTCCGACGGTCGACACCAGGCTGCCAACCCCCATCACGTGGCCACTCGTTTCTCCCGCATCGATTTTCCCCGATTTTTTGGCGATGGCGTTCTGGATTGGATTTACAAATGTGATCAATTTTTCAAGGTGGATGGGACATCGGAGGAAATGAAGGTGCGCATCGCCCCATTGCACATGGAAGACAAGGCCCTCTATTGGCATCAGGGCTACATGAAGACTCGCTTCACGCGACAGTTGCCGTCTTGGGAAGAATATTGTAAGGCGCTCCATAGCCGGTTTGGCTCGATGTTGTTTGACGATCCCCTCAGCGAACTGAAAAACTTGCGACAGAAAAGATCCGTCCAGAGTTATTTAGATGGGTTTGATCTTCTCCTCCACCGCGTGGCCATTCTAGAGGACCACGCCATCAGTTTTTGCTTGGGCGGGCTGAAGGGTGAAATTGAATACTCCGTTCGGATGTTCCAACCTAAATCTCTGCAGGACGTGTTTTCTCTGGCCCGACTAGAGGAGCAGCAGTTGCTCTGTTCCCACAGGCAACACTCCACCGGCTCCTGGACTCAGTTTTCCAGGGAGTCCACACGACATACCGCGACCAAACCGTTGGAGTCCGGGCCACCACCAAGTGTACCACCCAATACCAGTCAGGCAGGGGGGCCCCCAACCGAAGTGGGAAGCGACTCTCGTCCACGGAAATTGATGAACGACGGAGCAAAGGATTATGTTTCTGGTGCGACAGCAAATTTACTCCGGGACATCGTTGCTTGTAGCGCCGCCAATCGTATGCCTTGGAGCTGGTTACCGACGGGATCGACAAGGATGTTGATGAGGGGGACATACCACAAATAGCGGAACTTAACGTGCATGATGAGCCGGAGGACACACCGACACCACATGTCTCGGTCCATGCTTTGCATGGGACAGCTCACTTTCAAATAATGCGGGTCACCACTTCTTACGAAGGACAGCCCATCTATGTGTTGATTGACTCCGGCAGTACGCATAACTTCTTGGACATGGACACAGCGGTGCGGTTGCAATGTGTGCTGACCTCTATTCCCAGTTTTGAAGTCATCGTGGCAAATGGCAAGACCATCACGAGCTCGTATAAAGCCCGTGGTTTCAAATGGAAGATGCAAGGGGTTCTTTTCACTTTGGATATGTTGATACTTCCCTTGGGAGGATGCCAGATGGTTTTGGGAGTACAGTGGCTCGTCACCCTTGGCGTCATCCAATGGGATTTCCAAAATTTGAAGATGGAGTTTGTCGCTCAAGGACGGAAGATCTCCTTAAGGGCATCCCAACAACCGGAGAGCACGTGGTTGCATCCACGTAAATCTGACAACACGGTTAATAGGGGCAGCTCAATATGTTGGTATTATGTCAGCATCTGGGTACTTCCGAGGGGGACAGCATGAGCACAGCGGAGGATACGCCTCAGGCTGTCGAAGTGGCAGCACCAACTTGCATTGCCCCGGCCGCGGGAAGTCAGCCTCTCACAGACGCGGTGTAACACCCCTATCCGTCACATGACATATAACAGTAGGTCCGGCCGGGGCCCGACGCCATATACTACGGACAAACCGGTTGGTTACGCATTGAAACCATTCAACCAATCACAACGTCCTACACAGAGCATCTAGCAGAAGTAAAATATTAAGTTGCACAAAGAATAAAGAACCCTACAAAGCATGAATGTCCACTACTCAAACCAAGAAGGAATGTTTAATACACTAAACAG
This sequence comes from Platanthera zijinensis, assembly GCA_039513925.1. Classification (NCBI taxonomy): domain Eukaryota; kingdom Viridiplantae; phylum Streptophyta; class Magnoliopsida; order Asparagales; family Orchidaceae; genus Platanthera; species Platanthera zijinensis. The sequence continues at coordinate 63,391,428 of CM077086.1, forward strand.
GAATGGTCTTATGGCCTTACAAGAGTTTGCTTAATAAAAGTGTTCCAAACATCAGCACGCAGGCCGGTCACACATGAGTACAAAAAGGAAAACACTCAACAATTGGCCTTCGAGGGCCGGCACAGCAATTTGGGCTTTAGCCCACTATTTATCGCTCGGCTCCGAAGCACCAGCAAGCAACAATCCACCGCACGATGGTAAACAAAGGCAACGATCAGCTATGCTGACCAAATTATAACGATTCCGCCCCCAAACCGGGGCGGCAAAGCTTCTTCCCTGCACTTGTTAGCAAAACAAGCAACATAGAGAAATAAGCATCACATCACAGGTGCACGCTCACACGGTCGTACACGCCGTGCTCTCAGGGCACTTACTCGGCGAGCCAGTCCGAACCCCGTCCGGTCCTTGACTCCGCCACCACCCCCAGGGTGGTAACCTCGTGAGCATTTAGTCCTTTCAGCCGTAGCCTAGACTCGATCTCCAAACCTCAGTAAGTCCCACGTAAAACTTTAGGTCACTTTAACCGAGCAGATGGAGTGGGTAGGGGTCCACCAGCCCATTGCTCACCCCGCCGTTGCCATTTGGTCTTTGATGCGGGCTAAGCTTCCCCAGTCCCAAATATCGTTCAAACACGGTACATAGCCCCGCTATGTACCCGGTTGGCTCCCAGGCCACCGATATGACAGAAATGCGTTTCCGTCCAGATTTCCGGATGCACCTCGGGGTTAATCCCCAATATTCCCTGATGCATTTTACCACATAGCAACCCGAAAATAATCAAAACGCTCGGAGTCTTCTCCGGCAAAAAATGCACAGCAAATCATCACCGATCCAGACCAACATGTCCGGGAAGGCTTCACACATCATGTCTATGTCCGTACTACGATTCTGGACTCTAACAAGGGGGACTTTACATATCTACCCCAAGGAATACCGCAATCTCGCCGCACACTCGCGGGAGAAGGGTTTTCCCATGCAAAGGAAGAAGAGCTTCACATGCTCAAGAAGAGAATCGTTACCCTTGTGTTTTTCCTCGACGCCATGGAAATCCACCCGGATGAAAAGCACCACAATCTCCTTTCCTCCGCGGATCCGAAGACGGCTCGCGATTTGGAGCTCCGAAGCTCCGTCGATGACCGGATCTTGGCCTTCTTCCTCCTCCTTGCTCTCCCTTCTCTCTAGATCTTAGAGAGATAAAGCCCAAGTGAAATGAGGGCTTCTAAACCCTATTTCCGGGTTTAAACCGCCAGCACCAACTCCCACCGTCCGATCCCATCAAGAGAAAACGAACGGCAACGATCGGGGCCAAAAATACAAAATCTGGGCCGAACACGGCTGCTGCGACACGCCCGTGTCCAGGGCCGTGTCGCTTATTCGCCGTCTCGACCTACGCGATAACCACCACATGGCATTCGACACGGCCTCCGACACGCCCGTGTCGCATGCGACACGGCCGTGTCACGACCCGTGTCATGCCCCGTGTGCAACTACCAACACTTGTTTCCCGAGGAGGACACAGCCTGCGACACGGTACCCGACACGCCCGTGTCACATGTGACACGCCCGTGTCACATGTGACACACCCGTGTCTGTGCCCGTGTCATGGCCCGTGTACATGACTCATAAAACTCCCTAGCGTGACACGCCCTGGGACACGCCTGTGTTCCAGGCCGTGTGCCTCAACTCGACGATCGCCGATCGTCAAAACGTCGACCACATGACCCGTGGCCGAACACGCCCGTGACACGCCTGTGTCACGCCCGTGACACGCCCGTGACACCTGCTCCAAGTCCCAGACTTGGCTTAAAACGTCACCCGTCCCTCTTTTGAGTTTCGGGGTGTTACAACTCTCCCCCTCTTAAAAGAATTTCGTCCACGAAATTACTAAAGGAGAGAAAACAGAAACTCTCAGCGGTACCCAGGCGGAACAACTCCGGGTACACTTCCAACATAGATTGCTCCCACTCCTAAGAGAGCTCCTCGCAATCGCAATTGTCCCACCGGACCACGACTATCCTAATCTCCTTGAGATAAAGTCGCACGACTTCACGGTCTCCAAAACGAACAGGTTTGACCCTAGTCGTCAACCTTTCGTCCACCAAAACTTGATCACTCATGATCAAGTTTGAAGGCTCTTGCGCCGCCTCACCAAACCTCTCTAGAAATCTCAAGTGGTCCAAGGTATACCGGGCTCAGCTTCCCCAAGCGTCGCTCCCGTGAAACACTCTTGAACGACTATAACTTCCAATACGCCATCTGATAACTCCACATTCCGATACGTGGCGTTAAAGTACTTAGTCTGCCTCTCCTGAGCGATTAGCAAAAGTTCTCATCTGGTTCGCACCAAAGGGGTAGTGTTTAACACCTCTTGCTTTAAATACAACTTCGTGTCATCCGTTTCTAGCCTCGACAACGGCATGCGACAACTTCTACCATAAAGGGCCTCGAAGGGCGCCATTTGTATGCCCGCTTGGTAGCTTATGTTGTACGCAAAATTTACCAAAAACTGATGGCCTTCCCACTTCTTCCCGAAGTCCAGGACGCACATGCGAAGCATGTCCTCCAACATCCTGTTGACCCACTCGGTCTACTCATCCGTCCGTGGATGTAAGATTAAACTAAACTACAACTTAGTCTCCAGCACTTTCTGTAACCACCTCCAATTATTGGACGTAACACGTCCATCTCGATCGCTCACGATGTTGTGGGGTACACCGTGCGGTCTAACTATGTTATCCATAGACATCTTTGCCGGTTACACCACTGAATCATCCTTCCTCTGCGGAATGAAGTGCGACACTTGCGTTACCCAAATCACGATCACCAAATAGGCGTCGTTTTCTCCAATGTGACCTTGGCAAACCATGCACACAGTCCAGTCGAACTTCTATTCCGAACTTGGCAAGGATTTCAAGAATCCCCCGACTTTTGGCACTCTGCCTTCACTAAGGCGCAAGGCTGGCATTTTGTCACACATAGTGCCACAACCTTCTAGATTCCTGACCACCAGAGCACTTCTTCCGAGATCAGCACAACTTCGTGCTTCCTAAGTTAATTGAGTACTGGGTATAACATACCACAACTCCACCCATCAATTGCCCACGCTTAGGTTGCACAAACGGTTGTCTTTCCTTGGCAGTCCACCTTCAATTGTCGATTTGGGACTTTGACCCACCGAGCCGCACCCATGATTTCCTTCATGCTGCTCCCCAAATCATAGTCTGCCAAATACGATCAGCCGGGTCATACTGGACTTCCGACCTGTTCAATTACGCTTCGACGCTAGTCTGCTTGTCAACGCAAGAGATAAATAACATCTCCAACTCCCGGGTCAAACTCTCCAACATGAACCTACAACTAGTTGGCTTGGGCGGGAGCCCTGCGTCTCAACGCATCCGCAACTACATTGCCTTACAACGGGCACAAAATAACTTTCGAACGTATAGTCCCCCAGGAACTCCATCCATTTCTGCTGCCTCAATTTCTGACCTTTTTGATCCAACCGATATATCAGACTCCTATGATCGGTACAAACATCGACTTATGCGCCGTACGAACAATGCCTCTACAGCTTAAGCGCAAAACACACGGCCGCTAACTCTAGATGGCGGACCGGGCAATTCCCCTCGTGCTCTTTCAGCTAATGCGAGCCATAAGCCATAACATTATCACGCTGCAGCAGCACGCAGTCCAACCCACTGCCCAAGGCTGTGTCGTAGATCTCACAGCTTTTGGTTCCACTCGGCGAACTTAACACTGGTGCCGTGGTTGACCAACTCTTTAACCCTTCAAAGTTTGGGCGCACTCGTGCATCAAAACAACCTTTTAAGCTTTTCCTTGACAGCGGTGTGAGGGTTAAATCTATCCGCGAGAAGTCCTGTACGAAGCGCCTGTGGTAGCCGACCACACTAGAAACTCTGGACTTCCGCTACCGAGACAACACAGGCCACCCTCGTATTGCGACTAACAATGCTGGACCCACACACTCTCACTCTACTAACTATAGGACCGAGGAGCGCTACGAGGATAACCCAAGACTCGTGTTCGGAGAACTTGGTGTATACATGGTTCCTCCTTAGCGTCCACAGAACCAAAAGTAGATATTCAGAAGTGATACCCTTCGCACTTCAATTACCCCCAACATGTCGTCCGATGAAGACGATCACAAAATGGACTAGGTCTCAATGAACGTTCCGTTCATCCGGTCTATGAACCACTGATGCCACACTTGATTGCCAAGACGGCACGATCGTAGACTCGATTGCTCATTCCCTCATGCTTAACACTGTCTTTGCGATAACACTTACCCTTATTCTCAGATGAGGGTAACCGGACTTACGACCCACTACTGAGTCCACCGAAGACCCGAATAACTGATCAAAAGATCATCGATCATTGGATCGAGTACTTGTTCTATTTACTGCAAACTTATACAGCTCTCTGCAACAGATACAAAATTGCAAGATCCCGTCCTTCTTTGAGTAAAAAGGACCGGTGCGCTCCAAGGCAACGAGCTTGGACGCACATATCCTTTCTTCCATAAAATTTTCTAGTTGAACCTTTAACTCCGCTATCACCTTAGGCATCAACCTATATTGGGAGTGCGACACAGGTTTGGCACCTGACACAACTCAATCGTAAAATCGATCTTCATCGCTATGGTGGGGCACCAGGGAAATTGTTCGAGAACACATCGGATACTCACAAACCACAGGGATACTACCCAGAGTGGGCTT